>BGPR01000776.1:371220-393989 GCA_013235015.1 Araneus ventricosus
CCCGCCTTTAATTCCGGTTAATCGGGGTTGTACTGTATTTAAAGGTTAGATAAAGTAATATAATAATACAAATTGCGTAGCCAACGAATATCTTCTTTGAAAAAAATGACCATTCCTCACTAGTAATTTGCCCTGCAAGGAATCACTCACATCAATTACGGTACCATAAAATAACCATTCCGTGAGAGAATTGTTTTCCTGTTTCGCTGGAAATTACTCAGAACTGAAAGTTCAAAAGATCAACCATAAATTTTGAATTTCCCTGGCTATTATTTCTCAGTTTTTAAACCCTTGACACTGGTTTGGGGAAAACATCTTCAACTGTACTTTAGTACATAAGCAGATGATTATACAAGATGAGAGCTTGAGAAAGTTATTGGTTATCCGCGTGAACAAAAATTCTTGCTTGCAATTCATTTCCAAATGTTATGAATTTTCTCAGAAAATTTTTTCTTTTTTTTATTTAATGTTTTGTGTTGTTTTGGTTGATTTTTCGCACTAATTTCTCAATAGAATGGTTTCTAATAAATGTACGACAAAAATAGATAGACCATCGGAAAGAGCACGCGATTTCCGTTCTAATGAAGTTAGTTTTGAATTTCTAACGCAATTTACTGAATTTTGAGAAATTTTTAAAAAATACCCAGTTTTGGCATCAAGATGTTACTTTTGATTTTAAATTTGTGGCATCCGACTTTCTAATAACACTATTATTTTCAATTTTTTTCAGCTTATAAGTAGAACGGTTGTGTCGGATTTAAAACAACAACGGTTAAAATATATTTTCAAGTTTTTTTTAAATTAATTTTTTTCTGGGCGGTTGAGAGTTATTTTTATGGAGAGAGTTCGTCGCGCGGCACGGCACTTCGGAACGCAGATGGCTATGTGATTGGTTGAAGGGGAGGTGACGTCATAACCTTGAATTGAATGACTGATTATTATTTTCGGCAGTATCTTAATGTATTTATTCATCTCGCATACTTATCTTGCAGTATAATAATTTTCACGCTGCAATTTTTTATTATTGTTTATCGTGAAAAAAAAAATAAGCGGGAAAATCAATAATGTGTATCTTTTGTTTTAATTTTGTTTTCAAAACTTTTTCATGTCATTGTGGGCGTTTTTTTTTTTTTTTTTTTCATTTTGTTGAAGTCCTGATTCCACGGGCAACGCCGTGCGCGTACTGCTAGTAGAAATATATAGGGAGAGTGTGAACTAATAGTAGGAATTGAAAAAAAGCTTAAAATGATGACGTTGCACTTCTGTATTTCAGAAAAAAGAGCCCATGAGGGTTTTTCATGGCGATATTCGTTTTCAGTAGTTTAATTTCATAGAGAATTTCATGATTTCACTTCAGTAGCTATTTCACTGTTCCACAGTGTAGTTTGAAATACGAGGGACGTTCCGAAAGTAAGTTTCGTCATGCCTTTTAACAAGGAAGCTTTATTACAATCCGAAACATACAATGGCATAACAAAATAGAAACTTTTGGCTATTTTTTCACATATTCGCCACCGACATTGATATATTTCGCTCCGTTGGTTTGACAAGGTTATAACTGACATTTTTTGAGATTATGAGTTTATATTTCTATACTAAGTTCGATCTATACAACGAACTGACACTACATGCAATTCGTGATAAAATAAACGAACTACTAGTGTGCCATGGTCCTACACTGCAGACAATATTTATACTTTTTAGTTTGACAACATTCTATCTGCTTTTGTTATGACCATTGATAAGCTGCATCATTCTTCAAGCAGGCTGTGGTTGTTTGTTTGGGCGCTAACGGGGATTTGTGTTCATTATAAGAGTTTTGTGCATCGTTTTACAATAGAAAATTAAATCCTTTATCATAGCAAAGTGGAAAATGAGTTGTGTGAGCTAGAAAGTTTGCCTCATTTATTCAGCGACGCAGGCAATGAAGATGAATGGATGATAAATGAAGACGAAGCAGATAATGAAAAGAATAGAAGAAAAATTTCGTCGTCAAGAAGGAAGTTTTCTTGTAAATGTTTGTGTGTGTGTGTGTGAAGGGAGAGAAAATACAGGTATGCAAGTCTTTCTACTTTGGAACATTATCTATATTGCGAAAGCCAGTGTACGCTGAACATTCAATTAAAAATATGGAAACCAACTCACCAACCCAGGACTAAAGAGGAAACAATCGAAATAGTAGAAAAGTTCCCAATGAAGACCCAGTTTTAGTAAGAAAATACGTAAAATCCTTCCCCATAGTAGAATCCCGTTACTGCAAGGTACATACCAAAAGAGAATATCTCTGTTCTCACCTCAGTATTGGGAAAATGTAGGATTGTACCTTAGACAGTGCTGCACTGAAAAAATAACTGCAGTTAGAAAATCAATGTATTACAGAATACTTGTCCCAGAGTTTAATCTTGGATTTCAGTCCCCAAAAAGCGATAGATGTGATGTTTGCGAGAAATTCAAAGTGGCAAAACAAACTCAAACACTGACGGATGACGTCAAATATGAGTATGATGTGCATCAAACTTCAAAAATGAACAGGCGAGAAGTTAGGAACGAGGAAAAGAAAAACAAAGATTTGCCTGTATTGCTATTTGACTTACAAAATGTAATATCGACTCCACATGCTAATATTAGTTTTTTTTTCCTCACCTGAGAAAATTTAAAAAATAAACGTCTACAACTTGACTGCGTACTACACGCCTACTAAACAAGTATATTGTGTCCTGTGCAGTGAAAATTTATCTGGCCGCGCTGGTAATGACATTGCTAGTGCTTTTCACAAAACACTAACAGTACTAGCTTAGGAAAATGACATAACTATAACCGAGTTGATAATATGGTCGGATTCGTGAGCTCCTCCAAATCGAAATTCAATCATTTCAAACTCAGTTCTCCATTTTCTCAAGAATAATCCTCAAGTAAAATCAGTTACAATGAAATACTCCTTAGCAGGGTTTCCATGCGTCCAAGAAGTTGATAGCATTCACAGCAACATTGAAAAAGCCATGAACAAAACTGACTTCTATTCTCCAATTGGATTAATTAGAATTTTAAAACAAATCAATCCAAGAAACGAAACCCATATCGTGTCACACAAATGCAGTCTGATGGCTTTAAGGATTTTCAAGGCACAGCAAAACTTTTAAATTATAAGATTGGGCCATTCGCTAGTGTGGCAGTTTTGAAATTGAACAGAACCCTGCACACGGTAAATTTCAAAACATCTCACGACAAATTTCAGCCAGAAATTTCCGCAAATATCAAGTTTACTGAGACATCTATGAGGGACTCAAAAAAACATATCAAACAAAAAAAGACATCAGAATGCAGTCTGAGTGTGTTCCAAATAACACCTAAGTTCAAAAAGCTGCAAAAGAAATAAATAATCGGAAAAAGAAAGATATAAAGACAGCATTTCCCTTTATACCTATATAGGATAGGAAATATTATAGTTGTATATTACATTTTTAATAAGCCTAGTAATGGTGCCATTCAGTGGGAATCCAGAATTCGGGTCTGGGGGGGGGGGGGTGGGGATAAAAATTTTGTATCGTCGTGACGAATGTCAAACCTCATGGCTTATGTGAAACAAAACACTTTAACTTTACAGACTTTACTCACCTGACAATAAGAATCATAAAGAACGCTACAATACTTTCGTTAATTTATTAAAAAATACAATGAAATAACTAGACAAAAAAATATTTTCGACCGCTTCAACGCTACAAGTACAAGTGGAATGACTAGAAAAGTAGGAAAATTTTCGAGCCTGTCAAGCCAGAAAGCGATGTTGTCACGTTTTTATTATTTTATTAAAAAAGGGAAAATAAGAACAAACAGTTGTAGGATTTTGAATAAAATCAAGAATTCTGGTTTAGCTCTGAGGGGGTGCAGCCCGATAGCCCCCCCCCCTGTATTCGTCATTGGTGCCATTCCATTTATGATGATACAAAATATTATTTAATCTTTATCCATTAAATTTTGAATTGAGTTAGAACTTTGTATCATGCCATTGTAATTTATATAATAAAAGGATTACTTTTGACGAAGTTCTATGTGTAGTTACAACTGCGTCTCTTTCGCGAAAGCTATTTCTGTTTTGAACAAGGTTCTAACTGCATTTTGCTTTGTTCAAAAACGAAGGTTTAAAATATAATTTTTAACTATGGAACCTTTAAATAAAAGCCTTTTAATGTAATTATAAAATATTAATTAAATTAGATCATTAATAAAAAAAGTTGTAATCGGTGAAAACTTTAAATACATTTTTCTAAAAACTGACTTGGATGCAGTCAGAACCTTGTCCAACCAAGGCACCGATTTGTGGTACCGTGAAATCAATTTCAAGAAACCAACCTGGTAAAAATTTGTGCCCAGCGAGCAAAGGAAGTTCTTCATAGTCTACTGCACTTTTTCATTGCTTCGGAAGTGACGTCCCGATAGTGCTGCATTCCATGCAGAGAAAAGGTGAAAGTCTGATGGGACAAGATCGGGTCTGTGCCCGGGTGATCCAATCTCTTGCATCCCAGGCACAGAATGTGGTTTTTTTTGTGCCCAACCAGTCTTGTGATAAGCGTGAGGACCTTCGGTACCCATCTTCACTTTTTTTCTGCATTGAAGTCAGCACTACCGGGACGTCATTTCCGAAGCAATGAAGAGGTGCGGCAGACTGTGACGAAGTTCCTTCGCTCACTGGGCACCCATTTTTAGCAGGATGGTTTCTCGAAATTGATTTCAAGGTATGACAAATGTATCAATGTCGGTGTCGAATATGTAGAAAAATAGCCAAAAGTTTCTATTTTGTTTTGTTGTATGTTTCGGATTTTAATAAAGCTTCCTTGTGAAAAAGCATGACGAACCTTACTTTCGGAGCGTCACTCGTAAAATACTGAGTGTCGCCAAAAATTGTTGAAAAAGTTTACAAACATTTTCTAGCATATATGTACTTTAAATAAAGCATTCCCAATACTTTTTGACCACAGTAGTAAAAGGTGAATCTAGGAAATCAGTTCGTTTTATTTTATCCCTGACTAGGCAAGGTTGAGGAGTCATGGAATATAAACGATTTAAAGGGGACATACGACTGTTAAACCTCGAAAATTTCCGACTTTATGAAAAAAATATGTATTATTTTCCAGTCTTTTCTGAACAATAGAACAATCTGTGTTAAAAAATTCTCATAATAATGAAAGTTATGAAGGAAATGTATCAGCTCTTCTGCGTAAACATTGAAAATGGCTATATCTTTAAAGCGCTATATCTCATAATGCGTTTTTTTGATAATGCGTGCCCAACCTCAAGAACTATTGAATATTTTTACATAAAATTTTTACTGAATATGTATTGTGCTATGTTCTACAAATTGAACCACAATTTTTGTACATATTTTCTCCAAGGAAGTTTTTGGGGGTAAGAAAAGTTGAAATTTTAACTACTTTTAACATTTTATTTTAAATTGGTATATAAAATAGAACTTAAATTTAAATGTTAATAAATTGTGGTTCAGTTTTTAAACAGACTTTTTGGATTACTTAGATACCCAAAATATTGTGTTTAGACCAATATTTTAAGCGTAATCATGCGCGCAAGGTGACTATCTCATTTTTTCTCCAAAATTATACCCATATTTATTACTCTCTCAAATAAATACATACAAAATATAAAGGTTTGAAAATGTGTGTACTATAAGAGAAAGAACAGATCTTTTTCTAGAAAACAAGCGAGTTCGTGAATTGCATTGTTTCAGAGATATAATGTATCGAATTTGACAGTTTCCTCCCATTTTTTCGAGGTGTAAGAGTCGTATGTCCCCTTATATTCAAAAGCCGTAATTGTTAGATTTTTACGTTTTTTAGGGCTCAAAAGTGCAGGAAATATTAATTGAAATCTAAAAACATTTTTAATCACAGTTTGCATTCTAAGAGGAGATTGAAATCAAGAATCCTAAATTATCTTCTTTCCATTCTACCATGAAATATATAGAGCTTCTTCAAGAAAATTTGAATAAAAGTAGTGTTTCAATCAGACCTATAAGATTATATTTAAACTGTTCGATTTCCTTCTGTTTCTTTTAAAGCGAGAAATCATAAAATTATATAAAAATGCAATAAACGCAATTATATGTAATAAAGCACGAAACATATAAATAATTATAGTAATAAATTAAATAACTCATAATCAATGACAGAGAACAATTTTATAAAGTTCGAATCAAAATATTTCATTTTCTCATAGCATCTCAGACAGCTATGCTTCTGAAAAGTTAGAACTCTGCTCATAACATTTCTTAGAGGTATAACTTTTATACAAAGAAACCTCGCATAACGAGCATAATTCGTTCCAGTGCGAAACAATTGTTCCCATAGAAATCAATGTAAAATACGATAATGCGTTCCACGCTGAAAAAAAATTCTCAAAAAATTTTATGTATAATGTTAATTCAAAGAAAATTATTTATAAGACCGTTAAGGAAACTGGATCATCTTCATCTTAACTTTTATGCAGAATCAACCAGCATGAAATGCGAATAGGATTTTCAAAACTGAAAAGAGGAGTGAACGCTAAACACGAACTGATTTACTTGTTGTTTTATCCTTATTAAAAGAAATAAGTCAATTACGTTAAGTCATTGAATCAAATACGTCAGTCAACTCGTTACGCCACTCAAATATGTCACATCATTTGTTATGTAGCGTATCAACAACTGTAAATGCATGGCAGAAAAATAGTTCTTAAAAAACCGTGGCCTTAAATATTATTGGAATCAAAAAATGAAAATAACCAAACTCATTCGTTCCATTCAAAACGTTTATTACTAAAAAAAGAAATCAAAACAAAAGATCTCATTCGATTAACAGTTAAAACAGGTTACAATTAAAAGTGCAGTCACAAGTACTAGACACCTAGTTCGATAAGAATCAAAGCAAAACAAAATCTCAGTAGCAGGCGCAAAATCCGGGAAGTCCCCTCTCGTCGTCACTCGTTATGCGAAACGTAGTTCGTTAAGCGAGTCATTTTTTTTACAATTTATTTTGCTCGTTATACGAATCACTCGTTATGCGAAGTTTCACTGTACATGAATTTCGCAAGTTGGGAAGGGAATTTGTATGTCATACCGTCTATATCTCCACTCAAATTTCAAAACGTACGTCAAAACTTCTATTTGGTTGAAATCTACTTGTCGGTACCATATCGCCAATGGACGCCGAATCGCCAATACAAAAACGCAAGATTGCTGCTAAGGTAAGCAATGCAATGAAGCAGTCATAGCTAAAAATCAACTGCTTGAAGTTTAAACGAATTTTCCTTTTTTACCAGAGAATTCATAGATTTTTTTCGAACCTCCATAAGTGGAATTTGCAGGGGCGGCCTGAGGCCTGGGCAACTGCCCATGGTGCCAAAGCCCGAAGTGGCGCCAAAGTGGGAGTGTGAAGAAAAAACTGATTTATTGGATTTGAGAAATAAAGATACATATTTTTAGAATAAATTTATTGAATATATTATTTTTGTTTCAAAATGACCTCTCTATAATCATAAATATATCTGAAGTTTAAAAATTTTCACCATAGTACTATTAAATCATAGGGATGGGAAAAACCTACCGGTTTAAACAGAAAACCGGGGGGTTTTTTGTTTCGGTTAACCGGTTTTTTTCGGTTATTTCTTTAAATCCAAAAGCCGAGAAAAAAACCCAGCAAAATCTGCTATCAGAAGATTGGCTCGATTTTAGGTTCGAGTTATGAAGTTTTGAATTTCATCAATCTTAGGCAAATAAACGGCCACCGCCGCTTCCTTGAGGAGGACATTGAGATGGTCTAAAATAGTCAGAGTCAAGCTTTCAATAACTCGATTAGTTTTGGTCGCAGAAGAGTGGTACATTTTGTTTAACATTTCAGTGTACCAAAAATATTTTAATAAATATGATTAACAGGAGCGAGGGACTGTATAAAAATTCAGACATGGTTTTTTTATTACTATACATATAGACGCCAACAACACAAAATACGATTATTTACGTCTGTACTCTCTAATTTCTGTTCTTTGTTCATAAATCTTGCAGTATAAGAAAGATTTTAACGGATGTTTTTGGACAATTACATAGTAAATTTTTCATTAAGAAAAAGCGTTAAAATAAATATGAAAAAAATAATAAAATTCTTCTTCCATCCAAAATTCTTCTAATGTCATCTAGCAACAGTTCTTATGTATTCTTGTTCTCCATGAATAAAAAAAGTGTTATAAATTGTAAATTTACACACAATTTAATTTTTGAAAAATTATTAAAATGAGGGCAACGAATTGAGCGGAAATGAAACTTGTGTCATGAAAAGCTAATTTTTTTAAATATGTGTAAAAATAGTCTTTGTGACGTAATACATATTATATTATAGCTTCTCGATTTTCTTACCAGTATGTGTTTCTTTTTATTCAGGATTTGTCGCTTCTTTGTCCACTTACGATCTTTGCTTGTACGGCAGCTACTGGTTCGAAAAAGACCTCAAGAGAGCCAGAGAACAAAGCAAAAGGGTTGGTTGAATCTTCTGTACGCTCCAAACAATTTTTAAGTGATTGGACTAGAGTATTTCCTGTTCAGTGAAAAATAAAGTGTAAAGAATACATTTTCGTTGTAGCAAATCGTAGAACGGTTCTAAAATGCAACAATCAAAATACTTTTAGAAAGATAGAGTGCCAAAGCATACAAAAAGCGGTACTTTCCCGTCAGCAGAACCTATATCGCCAAGCTGAACCCATATCGCCAGGCTGAATTGTTGGTGTTATTCCGTTTTCGCGCCAACATTCATCACTAAATATGGGCATTCACGAGTAGTCCAATTCATTCCATTTGGCCCAAAAGCAGGTTTGTTTTCCGCCTATTCAAGTCGATCGATTTAGGTGGGTCAATCTCGGAGGCTCCAAAATGCACTTTCGACCGCTTCAATCCCCCTACTCCTCTCCCCCACACGGTGGAATTTTGCTTTTTGGGGACAGTACCCTCCCCTACCCGCCCCGATTTCTGCAGTCTAACCGAAACTCCCATGCACATTCCCCCTCCCCAACGGTCACACACACACACACACATGGGTGATTTATCACTCGCCTCGAAAGATCATAATTCACTTTTATGAACGAATGGGATAAATGGGAAAACTAACAAGGTTGGAATTCCAAATTTTCCCTAGGTCTACGCCAATTCTCATCGGGATTTCACATTGACGAATGGCTTTGACATCCTGTGTTCCATAAAAAAATGGATTGGAACACTGGTGAATGTCCCGCTTAAAATCGAAGTTGATACTCTCCTAACAAATAATCGCAGCCCCTTATTATCCGAACTGATCCTTGCAAGAAAAATATACTTTACAAACAGAGTACAAGTTTTACGAACAGCAAAATATTAGTTTATTGAGAGGTAGAAACACAAATTTAGTATTATTTTGATAGTAAACATAGTTTTATGACCTAACGGGCTGAATGGAAAACCAATCTCGTTGGAATTCCAACTTCGCTGTCAGTCTACGCCAATTTGCATCGGGTTTTAACATTGACGAAGGCGTTTGGCATCCCGTGTTCCAAAAAAAATGGAGTGGAACACTGATAAATGTCTGAATTTAGTGCGGATCGCCAAATTCTATGACAGACTGCCAAATCTTAGCAATCATTCCCTAGCGATGTATTGCTAGAATTCGGCGGTTTTTGCCTGGGATTCCCTTAAGGAGAAAGTACCCAAAAAATTGTACAAAAAACTATTCCTTGTTATACTTTAAAAAAGAATTTACTCTACACCTCAAATAGACTCAGTTATGCGATCGAGTATCAACTAATAAATAAGCATTTTAACGAATTCAGAGAAATGTGAGCGGAATCGGATTTTGGAATACGTTCAGATTCTTGTTAGAAGTTCTATTGCAAATTTGCACTTGCGTATGATTGCTTTCAGCCCTGCATCCATTGCTTTTACACCAAAAATCCAGAAGTTATTGACTACTAGAATTTTTGTCCTTAAAATCATTCGTAGAAAATTAGAAGAAAATTAGTTTGTCAAACTAGGACTTGACTGTCTTACTGTTTTAAAAATACTTCTATTTTTGTAAAGATCAAACGAATTCAGAGAAATGTGAGCGGAATCGGATTTTGGAATGCATTCAGATTCTTGTTCGAAGTTCTATTGCAAATTTGCACTTGCGTATGATTGCTTTCAGCTCTGCATCCATTGCTTTTACACCAAAAATCCAGAAGTTATTCACTACTAGAATTTTTGCGCTTGAAATCATTCGTAGAAAATTACCTTCGTGTAGATTACCATACTTAAAATTACCTTAATTAACATGTAGACTGAATCACCAAGCTAAGCACATGAACATAATCGCTGTGTTGTAAAATTTGTTGATCCCCGTATACTTTTATATACGTGATTGATAAATAAACACTTTAAAAGCCTTAGTAACAATGTTTTGTATATATTTTTCTATAGCTTGGAAAAGAGATCAATCAAGTTACTTACATCGTCGATATGGAGGATTTCTCACTGACAAGTGCAGCACGAACATGTGGTTAGTTTACAATTTTTTTGTAATTATATAAAACGACTAAGACAATAAAATTAACTTAATCAATGGTGAAGTAGCAATACATAATCAGATTTGTTGTTCAGATTTTAAATAATTTATACCTAAATTTAATTCTTTTGATCATTAATTTTACTCTATAATATTTTCAAGCATCTTAACTTCACGAATGAGAGCAATTATGTGTTCTACTTTTTAAAAAATAATAATGAAAATCTGAACGTGATACAAATCACTTTTCCCACATTAATATCTGAAATATTCACAGTAAAACACATTTTATAAAATTTATCTTTCATTGACAGTTGTTAATCTAGATCTCATTATCTAACTTCTGATATAAAAAATGCCTATCTTTTTCTTTCAAATTTAGGATAATACATCTTACCTAGTTCTAAATAAAAATTACAGAAATATGAATTAGTTTTTCGAAGGAGAATCGGATTAGAAAAATTAATTATGCAATTTGAACGCCTTTTTATAGACGATTAAAACGAAATTTGGGCACAGATCTATAATTAATATTAGCAACCGTCATACCAATTTTTATTTATCTAAGCCAAAGGGTTTAGGAGATACAATTTTTACAAGTATGCGATTATACAGACGACGGATTTGGTCCAAAATTTGATACGGACCTACATTCATGATGATAAAACTGTGTATCAAATTTTATCCATCTAGCTATTCCAGTTTTTGAGTTATAGTGTTCACATGAAAGTGGACAGACAAACAGACTTCCCGTAGACGGATTTTGTCCAAAATTTGATGGAAACGTACAAATTATGTGTAAAGATCACATACCAAATTTCATCCCTATATCTCTAATAGTTTTCGAGTTATCGTGTTTGCAGACAGACAGACATAATTCCAAAATTGTGTTTTTTGGACTCAGAGAGGTCTAAAACGTGGAGATTCGTCAAAATCTCGAGTTCGGATTTTTTGACGATTGCAATACTTTCTCTTTGTATACTTCGTATACGAGAAAGTAAAAAGTTATTGAATGAAAGTCAAAGTTAAATCATCCCCATGGAAGTTACTGAGAACACTAAAAATAGTCTTTTACTAACCAGTCTGTACATTTAAAAACGTTTACCTGTTGATATTTAATGTACAGCAAAACAGTCCTCGGCCAAATGCTCAGACCCACTAGTGACTGAATCTTCACCAATCAAATCCTCTCCCCGTCTTCGCCTGTTAGTCCTTTGATATAGAACAGTTCTTCATTTATTCCTCACTAGAAGATTTGTACCCGTCAGCCCTCCAAACATATCTCATATCCCATTGTCGCATATTTACTAACGGAAGTTATAGTAGAAAATCTCTTGTACATTGGCAGAGTGCTTACGAAATAAACCAGCGGGAGTGTTCTCCCCTAAACTTTCTCGTATACTTCCCCAAAAAGGTGCTGTTTCTCCTTCCTCCGCGTGGCTAAAAAAATTCGAACCTACTGCTATCCAGAATCCAATGACTATCAGAAGGTTTTTCATTATAGTGATAGAAAAATATCTAGGTAAAGAATCCAATTCAAAGAGATGCGTACCGATTAAAACGCATCTATCGCACACTGCTAGGTTTCACTCTTGCCGTCTAAAGGACAAACTGACGTAATTTGCTCCTTTCGCGTGCACAAAAGATTGCTTCCAGTGCGCATGTTCGTGGAGATAACGGATTGGTTTCAATAGTAAATTATACAGACTGACAGACAGTCAACCCTTTGACGGATTTGGTCCAAAATTTTATACACACCTACATTCATGACGATAAAACTGTGTACCAAATTTTATCCATCTAGCTACTCAAGTTTTTGAGTTACAGTGTTCACATGACTTCGGACATTCAGACAGACAGACTTCCCGTTGAAGGATTTTGTCCAAAAATTGACAGAAACCTACGAATTATGTTTAAAGACCACATACCAAATTTCATCCCCGTAGCTCTAATAGTTTTCGAGTTATCGTGTTCACAGACATACAGACACACATAATTCCAAAATTGTGTTTTTCGGAATCAGGGAGGTCTAAAACGTGAAGATTCGTCAAAATCTCGAGTTCCAATTTTTTAATGATTACAATACTTTCTCTTCGTATACTTCGTATGAGAGAAAGCAAAAACAATCCTATAAAACAGAACTGATGGATCAATCGACACTAATCTCCATTTAACAATTACTTTCGTTTCGTCCGAGTAAAAATAAGGCAAAATCCACTAACAGAAAAAAATACATTACCAAGTACAAAATTAAAAAATACGGAAAGAAAACAATAAAAAAAATAAAACTGCTAACTCGGCTCAATTTATATATAAAAAACGCCATGAATCAATTGCCACGAACTTTCGTTTTCTTAAATAACTTTACCGAGGGTATCATGAAAAGAAAAAAGAAATGAAACCAATGAAGTCATTATATTGAAATTTATTCCAATCCAGCATGAATAAGTGAAATTTACGATCTTTTTGCTTAGCTTTAATAATAAAAAAACCTGTCTGAGTTCTTTGACGCCACAACAGAGATCGGATTTGCGCATTCGTTAATGACGCAGAGCAAAGGGGTGTGTTTATTTTTAACTCCTCCCACGTTACTTCCACGTTTGGACAATTATATATATAGATTAGGCACTGTCTGCTTAGCCAATCCCAGCGATCGGTTTCCTTAACCTTTCAGCACACGCACCCATTTTTGGAACATTAGCAAACGCGCGGGGTTATTTCGACCCCAAATTGTTAGACACTTACTCCTTATTTTATTGGCTATTTATACAAAAATTCAATATGATCAAAGTATAAGAACATTTATTCGAACATATTAGTTGTATTTAAGACAGCTATCAGCTTCAGCGAATCTGAGCTATCATCATTTTCACTATCGGTAGGAACACTTGCGAGAATATCTCCGAGTCTCTACTGCTAACGCTCGTATGCGGTCATAGCCATAACCTTAATCGAATCTGAAACGCTAGCACAGGCACGGGTCAATTTCACCCCAAACCCCCAGTAAAAAAATGAGAT
This sequence comes from Araneus ventricosus, assembly GCA_013235015.1. NCBI lineage: Eukaryota > Metazoa > Arthropoda > Arachnida > Araneae > Araneidae > Araneus > Araneus ventricosus. The sequence continues at coordinate 384,789 of BGPR01000776.1, forward strand.
AACTATGGTTTAACAGGTTTTAGATAACAGGTTTCTGCTGCTCTTATCTTCATCTTCTATCTCCCACATGAAGGTACAGGAAGTAACAGGTGCAAGTTTTTAGAAATTTCTAGAATTTCTTAATAAAAGAGAAAGGGTGGGCTCAAACAGACCCCGTGCTCGTGCTGAAGGGTTAATTGAAGAGGTTGGAGTATCTCGTGGAACTTCCTGGTGAAGTTCGAAAGTTCTTCTTCTTTCTAATCCTTCTGATCTGAATCAGATCAGATCCATGAGATCGTTCGCCTTCATCACTTCCAACACGAAATCCGGTCGCTCAAGCAGGTCATCATACACCAAGGCAACACAGTCAAGCAGATGTTGCGGAGTGGACTCAATCATGTTGCACTTTGTGCAGATATTGAACTTCTTATCACCACGAGAGAATCTGAGGATTTTTAAGTGACCGGATGATAAGCGAGCCAAAGCTGTTTGGTCTTTCCTATACCCCTTAAAATGTATAGCAGCACCCGGGCCTTCACTACGATATCATGAATGAACTGGTGGATGCCTCCAAGAAATGTTAACAATGGCCTTTCTTCTTGAGTATAACTGAAGGTAGGTCAAGGGTTCTACATAGGCCTGAGGCATGGTAGTACCTCAAGAAAAAATCGAAAGTTCTTGAAAGGTGCAGGGAGATGAGTTGCTTTGGAAGGTTCAGTCCTTATCCAAATAAATAAATACTTAAAATTCAAAATGTTTCACAACAACTGGCCCCCGGGTCATCGATATTTCCCCCAGTACGCCACTGCATCAGTGTTATTTAAAAATTATCTCTTCCAACGAATTATGCTTATTTTTTAATGAAATAGGTTTTATTTCCCAGACCTTTCATTCTATACATTACTTTCTTTTATAAAAACGCTACATGCTGCTTTTCATCAAAATTTGTATTCAATAAATATTTCATTTTATCTCTTTTCTAGTGATAGAGACGGCCTTTGATCTTTTACGCCTAATGCAAGATGTTTATCCCGAAATTGGAAAAAATATGCTTATTGTGAACTGTAAGTATTTCGAAAAACTAAATGAAAGTATTCGTAGCATTTCATATAGACTTCTCAAGAAAAAAGAGGAGAGTAAAGTCCTAAGGGAAGTAACAAAAATATCAAATGACCTGAGCTACCATGCAAATGAAAACAAAATCAATAGTATTAACTTGATGCATGCTATTTCTGCCATACGGAAACTTTCGTTGGTTCGATTTTGGATAGATATGGGTGAGTTCATTACGTAATACGAAAATAATGTGGGATTCCGTTCAATGAACAAAATGCCCACGGAAGGGTTACCTATAAGGGGTAAATAGTTCGGGTTTATGTCTAGGGGATTTAAGGGTTTTTAACTACATTAAATTTAGAACAAAACATTACTTAAAATAAACAAGTAGACATCAAGTTGAATACAAAAACATTTATTAAAGAACTGTAAGGAGAATTTACAGGGGGGAAAAGATATATACACAAAAGGTTTATGAGAGTGTTGAGAATTTACATGAAGTCATATTTACTAATGAGCCAGATTAATGAGGGATAGATGTTGCGGGTTAAGGATTTAGAGATTATCAGATTGGACAGCCATAAGGAAAATTAGACAGGACATCGTTACTTACAGCCGGGAGATCGGGCGGCTTAACTGCGCCAAGATTGATCTGTCAACAGAGGAATTTAGAGAATTGTTAACATGACGGCTACCTGCGGTGCGCTCAGCGTGCAGTCCAGTTCTGTTAGGGAAAAAGATGGCGCTGCTTGTAGCAGAACTGTGGTTCCATCTATCGCCAAACAAATTAATCTAGATCGCACATTTTCTTACAGTGATTAAATTATACTTTACGGGTAATATCCTACAATAATATAAATTATTTTTATCGTACAGAGGTTTTTTTAATCATTGCATTTCGATTTATTTTTATTCTGAAGAAATTCGTATGTTGTATTATTTAAAATATGATTAAATATATTTCCAAATGAGTGAATTTTTTGAAAATATTTTTGAGTTTTGCTATTTATCTGGATGAAAATTATGCAATTGCTACCATTAGTAAAGGACAGAATAAAATTAACTTATTCCTGTTTTATAAAAAAATCATAAAATTTTTAAATTATTATCAGTTGCATCAGTATATCTACTAATTTTTTCAAGAAGTGTCATTAAACATGTGTTTACTTTGATACTCCATTTTGTATTTTTTTCTACAGAAAAAAATTTTTCATTGGTATTTTTCAGCTGCCTTTTACTTTTATCAAGCCTTCAATGTCCTCAGACCTGTGTTCAGAAAGTCATTTCTTAAAGATATATATGTAGTTTCTAAAGGTAAGATTATTTTATCAGCTTTCCAAAACTGAACGACAAGAAAGTAAGTTTTTCACGTGCCAACAGATGGCCGGTCATTAAGAAAGGCGACTGCACTGCGCATGTCTGAAAGATGCAGGGCTTGGCTATCATAAGTGACAATTTACGTTACCCAATCGGACGAATCAGAGTTGTTATGGATTAAAATGTCACCTTTTATTCTTCTACCCGCCGACTGAGAGAATATGTCTGTGAGCTTTGGCTGGTCTTCATGAGCAAGTAATTAACGCAGCTAATATTCCGAAGGTCATTAATACCTCCACGTTGAAGTAGTGGACAGTCGTCCCTTAATAATGACGACCATCTGGAGCTGGTGAGGCAGCGCATTGTGGAGCACCGTCGCTCTACGGTTATGGAATTCAACAGCCATTTCCTATAGATATAAAGATATTGCTATGAATCACCTTTTGGTCTGGAAATTAAGTGACAAGTGGTTGCCAAAGAACATGACACGCGAATCACTAAATTACACGAACAGCAATCACTAATCAAACACTTTCTTACCCCAAGAGGCATACTTCCGCTGCATGGGGGAACAAAAGTTAATGCCACGGTATGACACGTGTCTTGATTTTTGTGGTGAATTTGTTAAAAAGTAGCTCAACGATTGGTGTATCTGTTCCAGTAAATGTTTTCTTGTAACTATGTTTCCTTTTTGTTTATGGTCATAGAGTAACTTACTTCCTGGACGAAACTCTCACATCATTCAGTATTCCCACTACTTAAGGAACTTTTTTATATTAACATCATTTAATATATGACAGTGGTCGTCTAACTTTAGAGACGAAAGATCCAAATCTGTCCCTCATAGCAATTGAAAAACTATTCGAGAGCCATAAATATTTCTTTGTGAGTAATACTAATTATGCTATGAAGAGATACTCACACAGTGCACTCTCGCATAACGCGCTCCCATGTAACGTAAATTCGTATAACGCTACGAAAAAAATGTGACTAGTTCTCATGCAGCGAGATAAACAATCCCATAATAGGTGTAAAATAAATTTAACATTTTCATAGTTTTTGATTTTTTTTGCTCAGAGAAGCAAATGTATACACTTATCTGCTCCTTAAACCGCCGCTCCTTAACCGCTCCTGCTCCGCGGACGCCGCTTAATGATCGTGGTTAATGTTATCATTAGCTTTTATTTTATCAAAAAGCTCTGGTCTCGAACGGGCGGATTCAAATGTACACAAAAAATACTCGCTTAGTGTAATCGCTTAATGTTACCAGTTTTGAAGTAGAATATTTACCGATCCTTCATTTTCAACCAGCGTTAACTATTGACGTTCGTGGAATTTCTCGCTTCACTTGCGAGGAAACATCTGGGTGTCATTTTTCATATTGTCACCACACAGTATGCCAAGAATTTCGGGGTGAGGATCTTTCACTACCTCCCATCCTGCAGCATCGTTCAACAAATTTTATAAAACAATACGAGTACGAACAATATATAATTGAACTGTTGAGGAATAATTGTCGACAAGCAACAATTAATGAATTTCTTGATTGTTACTTTTGAAATAAATTATGGATATACCTAGGATAAGTGAGGTTTTTTTCTTTTTCCTTGATGTGATAAAAATATAATTGATTTTACCCAATTCGGTTATTTTTATCAATCGGTTAATGTTATAAAAATTCTTAAGTCCCGAAGTGATCACATTAATCTGAAGCTACTGTATATGAACAATGAAGCTGACAGTTTAAAAAAAGTAACAGCTCACAGACAATATGTGAAGATATGAATTAGAGGCATGTTTGAACTTGCATAAGATTCCGCCAATAACGCATATGGCGATTTCCTATGAACCTATTTCCTATTTGCTTGCCAAGCTGTCTCATTGACGGTTGTCGCTATAGAAACAGGTGATGGTAGGAGGAATCCATTTCGAGTAGGTAGAAGTTAGCGAATTACGCACATTTTTTTAACGCCGCAAACTGGCGCCAAGAATTAAATGATTCCTCCTATTCGAAATGGTTCTTCCCTAACATAGCCAGTTGCTATAGCGACCGTCGTCAAGGAGGCAACTTGGCGAGCAGAGTTCTCGCGGAGGATAGATAATAAAGTAGTTAAACTATGGAAATTCATCAAAATCTCGAGATCGAATTTTTCGATGATTACAATACTTTTTCTTTGTACATTTCGTATGCAAGAAAGTAGTAACATACTCATTGAAACATTGCTTTGAGGACTTTTGACGAGTCTTACTGATATTTATGATGCAATGTGTACAATAAATAAAAATAAACTGTAACAACGTATTTAGTAAAGATTCAAATTCCACACATTTATTAATTTTCGGCTTGATTTCCCAGAGGACACGCCGGCTCTTCTTCTGAAATATATAGACGAAGACGTGCTGCCTGCTTTTCTTGGAGGCAAAAGAGTTGATTCGAATGGAGATCCCTACTGCAGAGAATTTGTGAGTATTCACTTCTTACAGAGACTTTTTAGCATCATAATGAATATATGCTGGCGTGATGCGTCATGCGACATTCATGACTCAAAAATCGTTTAAAACGCTCTACAGGGCAGATCTTTGGACCTAGAGCTACCAAATTTGGCACGTTGGGGAAGTAAATGCTTATTAAGGAAGAGTTTACCAAACTTTTAATATGAATTTTAACTAATTAGTAAATAATCGAAATTTTAACTGCGACGAATTTAGACGACGACGCGCAGGCTGCTTTTCTTAGAGGCAAAAGAGTTGATTCGAATGGAGATCCCTACTGCAGAGAATTTGTGAGTATTCACTTCTTACAAAGACATTTTAGCATCATAATGAATATATGCTGGCGTGATGCGTCATGCGACATTCATGACTCAAAAATCGTTTAAAACGCTCTACAGGGCAGATTTTTGGACCTATAGCTACCAAATTTGGCACGTTGATACTTCTTGGGAAGTAAATGCTCACTAAGGAAGGGTTTACCAAATTTTGAATAAGAATTTTAACTAATTAGTAAGTAATCGAAATTTTAAATCTTTTCCTCAATAACTTCGTACCATATTATTGCACAAAATCAATTTTTGTACCACTTTAAAATTCAAGATGAAACTTTCCAGTTATACTAATTTATTTCCACACAATTTTTTCGCTAATTTTAATAATTTTTTTAATGTATAAGTTTTAAGTATATTAAGTACATTTTGCAACAATATTTTTCATAGTTTCAGGTCGAAGGTACCCAACCTGTGGTACGAGTACCCCTGGGGGTACACTAAGGACTAATTAGTGGCACGCGAAATTAAAGTTGGTAATGGCATAAACAAGAAAACGTAAGGAATTCAAAGAGTTACAGAATATAGTTTCCCCAAATTAATACTTGCTATTTAATAACTTTACCACTTGAATAGTTGGTTGTTACGGAGTGTAACTTTCAGCTACCCTTATAAGTTAATGCGAAATTATCACAATACTGATTTCATTTGTTTTGGCGTTGAACTAATACAATTGTAAAATTGTAATAAAAATGAGTCCAGGAAATGTTTTAATTCGAGTCATTTGACTCTTAAGCTAACCTAACCAGATTGGCGACTCTTCAGCTCAGAAACAAGCAGTGCTGAAACAGTTGTATGGACTTAAATTGTAGGAAATTTTGTGCTGATTATTTTGGTGCATAATGATGATATACTAAAAATTGATAGTTTTTGAGTTATAAGCAAAAAACTGGGGGAAAAAAATTTCATGGGGTTTGGCTATAAATAAAATTCCAATTAAAATTATTTGTGGCAAACCTCAGATTCGTAATCAGAATCCCAAAAAACATTAAGAAGCAAAAAATTACAACTCCTCCAGAATTGGGTTTTAAAAAAACACTACTTAACTACTGAGAAAAAGCGAAAAAAAGCCAAATGGGGAAGTCGCGCCAATCGTGAGCTGGGAAAAATTCAGCTCAAATGAATGCAATTTTAAGCAGAGAAAGGGTTGCTTTTCTCCCACTTCGCATTGATCATTGCGTTATTTTCGGATCCTGAGGAGGGGCAAAAATTTCTGTCTTCTTGGTCTGTTTCTCTCTTAATTCTTGATTGATTTTCTGTCTTCCTTTCACATTTTTATTACTTTTTGCCATTTTCGTTTATCACTAAATTCTCAAAGTGAAAAAATAAGCCAATTAGAATAAAACCAAAGTACAATCTTTTAAAATAATTTCAGGGGGGACTGCAGCTCTGCATCTCTTGTGGACGAGCCGCCACTGCGTAAGCCCTCAATATTTTTGATAAAAACTTCTTTGCGTAGACGAGTGGTTGTTTGGAGGGGGATATGACAAAAGAGGGTACGCAAAAATATAGTGATGAATCAAGGAGTACCCGAAAATATAACGATGAATCAAGGGCGTGAAAAAATAAAGGTTGGAAAACACTGCACGCATGCTCTTGGCGACGTAATTAAATACAATTTTTTGAGTGTGTTCACGTTATCATTGCTACAATTAAGAGCAAATTTTTAAAAGTGATGTAAAGAAAAGGAATGAAGTCTTAAACATTATCGTGCTATGATGTTTCGGGCTAGAAGTTCGAATCTTTTTTTTTATTTATTTATTTATTTATTTATTTTTAATGTACGATTAATTTCTTCGTAACATGCATTCGAAATTTCATGCAATGGCAGTTTCACTGCTGTAAGACTCAGCAAATATTTGCATGTAATAAAAAATTTGAAATGAACATTTAAGAGATTTTCCATTCTTTAAATCAAAAAAAAAATTCTATAAGGCAAAAATACTTACTATGTGCATAAATTAAATTTAATATCGTGAAAACAATAATTTTTAAATAACAGAAATTAATGTTTAATAACAGAAATTATGTTTTCCTAATTAGAAAAATGCTTTAAAATATTATAATTTAAATTTTCCCTTCATATCATGCGCAAAATATCGTTAAGGTTATATCTCCAATGTATGATCATTATGTGTCTTCAACATTAAGTGTCTCGCGATCAACGACCAAGAATAGAACTGCATCAGAGGTTCACCACGTATATATACAGAATCTTTAGGTGAAGTCGAGAAAACTGGTCGTTTTATCTGCACTCAAACATTTAACACGTCAATCGCCACAAAAAACCACGGAAACAACTGGCTCATTATACTATACATGCACACTCATCAAAATACTGACATAATTTTTTTTGACAAAAACTGTCAAAAAAATGTTTTTGAACGTAATCAAGCGAGCGAAGCAAATTTATCTCACGCGGCCTCCTAGAACAAAACTGATCGCAACGACCTTGACGTAGGACAACCAGCTCATTTTGTTTGATAGTGTGACGTGTTCGACAGCGTCGAACAAATGGTAGCAAGTCAGACAGCAATACTAATATGAAATCTCAGGGATTTAATAGAAATAAAATAAAATATTTACAATAGATGACTTGTACATATTTCTTGACTATTATATTATAAATAATTAACTCGGTCTCGATTAATTGGGATTAGAAAGTTCTATTAGTCTTCAGAGAGTCTGGTTCTAGGACGGTAAGAGACTTGAATTTATCCGCTGCCCGGAGTTGTAGACGGAAATCAGTTCTACCTCGAGAACGACTTAACAAGATGAAGACGAGAGTTCAATATAAGTCTCTAGACTTCCGAATAGCACGACTTCGGTGCGATAATTTATGATCTACGATCACTTTAGTGAAGATTAATTCGTTTTTTCTTCAGGAGAGCGAGGCTCTATTCCGAGAAATAGTTCCCTAGAAGTACAACGGTACTTCTCAAAACCTTGCGTGATTTTGCTATCACGACTTCGCAAAACAGAGCTAATGCTCTAACAGATGAGATTCAATCTCATCCAAAATTATCGTCTTCACTCTCGGATCAAGAATCCGAAAAGTAAGTCTTCTCCAATATTTTCTTTCGTTCCCCAGATGGGCCCTCTTCTTTACATGTCCCCCGATTTTCCGTTGATAGGTTGAGGAGGGTAAGGAGATCCATATGATGGCTTGTCATTCTCTCTCGCCTGTGGAGACCTAAAGTCCATGACCTGCCCCTTTTTGGATCAGCTGATCCGATACTATCAATCTGGTGATTTTACAATCTCCAGCCTAGGGCGTGACAACCCGACAGTTTTATAGTATGGTTTTAGCATTTTGTCGCCTCTTTGATGCCGTCCAATTGTGCGAATCTGTATCTCACAGGGAAGCTGCATAGTTCAAGTGGGGGGTCTTAGACCCCACTCAGACCGACCACACGGGTGCTTTTAGTAGCGTCTTTCTCTGGGAAATTATATGATTTTCTGAATTCTCACAATAGACTAAGCTTTGCCTGTCATTGTATATTTATATGGCCAGTGTGAATCGTCGCTGAGCTACGTATAAAAAAGCGATAAATTTCAAGTGAAGCATGCGTGATTCATACGGCCCGAAAATATGCTTTACTTGTGAGACACACTCGCTTCACGATTAACGTGGCATGTACGGTTTTGTTTGATCCTTTTTTAGATGAAATTCGGCGGTGTAGTTCCGGAGGATTACTACTTGAGCCGACTTCCTCCTCTGCTTCCTTCGGATCCCGGCGCCGACAGTGTGTACATCCCAGCCAGAGGGGTGTACAACCACTCTTTGATTGTGAGGGCCCCGAAATCGCGCTTGCATATTGAATTGAGAGCAGAGGGAGGATCCATGCCGACGACCCTTCTCTTCAGGGAATTTGGACCTGATCCGAAGTAAGGGAGCGTTGCTTGATTTCGTTATCATTTCTGAGCTTAAAAATCTGAAATCTGTTCATTTCTGCAATGAGATGCACAAAACACAGTCATATTATTCAATCATAAGTCTATTTAATGTATTATATATATTATTATT
>BGPR01000776.1:393999-413441 GCA_013235015.1 Araneus ventricosus
TTATTTTTATTTGTAATTTTATTGTATTTATTATATTTTATTATTTACTTTATTGAATTTCGTATTATGTGTTTTATTTTATTTGCTATGTTTATACTGATTTTATTTGTTGAATGCTTGTACATTGTATCACTTTTTCTTTGTACTCTTCCCCGCCGACCGTTAAAACGTCCCATAACCATGGTCGGCGTGGGTAATAAATAAAAATATATTATTCAATCAAGGTAGCATAAAATGTTGCCTTTAACTATTGGCGAATCCAGAGGAGGGGCTATCGGGCTGCAGCCCCCCCCCCAAGAGCTGAACCAAAATTCTTGATTTAATTTAAAATAACTACAACTGTTTGATCTTAATTTTCATTTAAAAAGAATAGTAATAAAATCGTGACAACATTACTTTCTGACTTGACATACTCGAAAATTTTCCTACTTTTGTAGTCATTCCATTTGCACATGTAGCGTTGGCGCGGTCGAAAACATTTTTTGGCCAGCTATTTCATTGTATCTTTTATTAAATTATCGAAAGTATTGTAGTGTTCTTTATTATTCTTATTGTCGGGAGAGGAAAGCCTGTAAAGTTAAAGTGTTTTGGTTTACATAAGCCATGAGGTTTGATATTCGTCACTGCGATACAAAATTTTTATGACCTCAGCCCCCCTCCTCCCCTCCCCCCGAACCGAATCCTGGATTCGCCACTGCCTTTAACAGACCTAAGCGGAAAAGTTCGCAAAAAGCTGCCTGGAAAAAAATACAATTCAAATGGACCAAAATGAACGCCAAACTCTAACTATGCAAATTTCCACAAATAGATCTTCGGTTTCAGAAGAGCAAAACTATTATTATTTTTCAGTTCTTCACTTTAATGGGACGAATATTTTTTTCTTTGTTACTTTATCTTTAATTTTAAAATTACCACAAATATTAATTTCACGTTTGTGATCGAAATATATCTGTCGCTGCGCATAATTCATTATCTTTTAAAACTTTCAAATTCAACTATCCATCAAATCTTCCAGTAAAGTACGACATCTTTATGTTAACTGCTTTCATATTTGATTTATTTAAACACCTTTTGTTTTGGGGACATTCTTTTAAAATATTACAACTTTAGCTTATACCGTACCCTATTACCTAACTAACTATTAAACTACTTATCCGTTGAGTGGCAAATTAATCAATCAATCTGAAATGTTATCATGTCAGTGTCAAACGCAAAATTAATGGGAAGGTGCAAGTGAGATAATCCTAATGCCATCAAATATCGTGGTTTTTAGTGGGTAAATTAATAGATCAATCTGGAATGTTACCATGTCAGCGCCAAATGCAAATTGGTGCAAGTGACATGATCCTAATGTCATCAAGTATCGTAGTTTTTAGTTGATCACGAGAAATGCGGCCGCAAAAGACAGCTAGAGGTAAAGATTTGCCAGGCCTTTTTTGCATTGCTCAAATTTTTGTTTCGCTTCATAGCTCCACAAATTTTTAAGTTTATCCTTATGCTTGGTACCTTTTAGGTAATCATGGAGCTTTGTTCTGTAATTATTTTTAACAACTAATTTTTTGTTGCCATTCCATAAAAATAAACAAAAAGAATAATATGTGAAGAGATACTACAATTTTACAAAATCGTCTGCAAGTGATGCTAAATTAAGTTCAATTAAAACAGGGATAATATTATATATAGGTTGATTATAATTAAAGTACAACTTTCAAAAAGCTGTAAGAAAAAACACTGGTCAGAATGACATGAAATTTGACCTGAGTATTCTTGAAGAAGGGGGAATATGGCAGAAGAAAAAAAATAGTTCAAACTTTTAGCAATAGATGGCGCTTTTCACGTCAGCATATGCAAAATAAGAAAGGATGGAACATTTTTTGGATAGATGAAGCTCATTTCCATATCCACGGATATGTCAATACTCAGAATTGCAGAGTATGGGCAAAGGAAAATCCGTTTGGACATCAACCAGTACCTCTACATCCTGAAAAAGTAACTGTGTGTTGAGGGTTTATGACACGGTTTATCGTAGTGTCATTCTTTTTCGAAGAAATAGGTCCTGCTGGTCCTGTTACCTGTACCGTCAATGGTGTACGCTATGAATCTCTTTCGCACAACCATGTCATTCCATCACTTCAACAGCGTGTACGTGTGTGTATCACAATTTTCATGCAAGACTGCGTTCCTCCACAGTGCAAATCCTGCAGAGCGCCTTCTCAGCATGCATTTCGGAAATGATAGTCATTCGGATATTTTCCAACAGACTGTATGCCAAGATCACCTGATCTTAATTCTTGTGATTTCTCTCTGTGGGGTTATCTGAAACATGGTCCAATGACCCGATTGCAAACTTAGCTGAAATGCAGACGCGCATTGCGCAACATATTCACAGTATCATCACAGATATATTCCGATCTGTTGTGGAACATACTATTTCTCGGTTTGAACTTGTGGCAGAAAACGGTAGACAGCACATTGAACATTTCTGAAGCTCGTCGTGGTGTGTTGGCTTTCAATTAAGAGTGCCACAACTCTCGAATGACTTGGAAGTCATTGCTTTATTCATTAATTTTTTCAGTAAAAAACCGTTACAGTTATGCACATTGAACAGTACAGTTGGTACTGCAACCTACGCAATGGCCGTCGCATTGGGTTGAAAATGTCATTGGTACCCTTGTACATTTTATGACATGCAAAGCGTCATCTATTGCTAAGATTTTGAAATACTTTTTTTTTCTTCCGCCATACTTTCCCCCCTTCTTCGAGTATACTTAGGTCATTCTGACCAGTGGTTCTTTTCTTACAGCTTTTAGAAAGTTAAGCTTTAATTATAATCAACCTGTACATGGGAGATTCTACAGATGTATCGGTTTCAGGCAAAAGAGGCAAGAATTAGGTAAAAATTATCATCCATATCTGTCTCTGAAAAAGCTGTCGTAGTGTTAAGAAATTACTTGGATTGGGGTTGAAATCTGGAAAAAAAACCTGATGTAGGAAGAAATAAGCGCTTGAATTCAGATTCTTGTGTATCATATAAATAACACCGTTAGAAGTAAAGACATTCAAATAATTGGAATTATTGATCTTTCTCCATCTATTTAGTCACCCAGACATTCCTCCCAGTGATGCATACTTGGACGAAAACAATGAAGAATGCAACGTGCGGTTAATCAGTCCAGGAGTCAAGCTTCAGATCCACATGTCCCCTGCTGACCAATACTGCAATTTACCATGGGCAGGTATATGTAAGTATAATCCCCAATGCTTTATACATTAGCAAAAATAAATCTGGTATTAACTTTTAAATAGACATTTCTTAAACCGTAACAATATGCTTCCAAGAAATCCACCCGATTCTTAGAGTTCCGGATGAAACTAACCAATTAATCTGGCCGAAATTTAGAATAAATACGCCAAGTTTTCAACAAAAACGAAACGATGACACATTTTTCTTTTTCCGACATATATAGAACAGGATCCCACCGGAGGCACCATGAGTGCAAGGATGAGAAGCAGCCGTATTAGTAAGCGGGCTCTTGCTTCCATGGTGGGTATAGTAATGTTGGTGTGGCTCTTAGGGCTATTATGCGAAGCCACAGTGTCCGATGAAGTCGTAGCGGCCGGTCATTCAACGTAGACCCGGATGCTAAGGCAGGGCGGAGAGATGACTTGTTTGTGACATATAGAACAGGAAAATGAATAACTAAAAAAAAAGTTTTATTTCCGGTTGCTATTTCTTCGAACTTTTACACCAAAAATTTAAACTCGGGATATAATCATCCCGACATGACGTTATTTTTGTTTGGCTCACCAGGTAGTTTTTTACACGCATAACTGAAGTTTTCCACCCTTGAAATATATATAATATGATTCAAATAAATCGGGGGAAATGTTAACTTTACTTTAAAAATGAGGAAAAGAGTGTAAAATATTAGTCCATGTACAAGAACTGAACTCGAATTCATTCATTAAATTAAAATTAATGCGTTTACTAATGTTCGAAATTTTGTGTTTCTGTAGAACTTTGATTTGTTGAACATTCCCAAAAAGTAGGTAAACGCGTGAAAATATATGGAATTTCGATTCAAAGAAACTATCGGTTTTCAAACAAATATGTTTGTGAAAACCAAAAGTTTTGTAGAAAAGTGGTTGATTCAATAAATTACCGACTGATTGAAGCGAGGTCTTGTTTCAACTCAGCCATTCGGCATTTCGTCTGTTTATCTGTAAATTCGTTTATTACGCACTCACGACCTAACGGGTTGTCTGATTTTCTTCAAATTTGGCATGAATGTTCCTTGAAGTCATTTAAAAATGCATGAGTAAATATTTTTTTATTTTTATTTCGTTTCAAGATGGTGGACATTTTAATAGCTTTAATGCGTTAGTGAGTTAATGGCGGAAAACACAAAGCGAGGATTTTTGATCCTCAGGTCGCAGATTCAAATCTGAAAGGAAAACACAAAGCGAGGATTTTTTTTTTATCTCAGGTCGCAAGTTCAAATCAGAAGGGGAAAAATGGTTTTCTTTTCGGAAAACCTTATTGCTATATTTTTTATACTGTATTTATTATTTATAAATCAAATTTGTTTATCAAATAATTTATTATTTTTGCAATTCATTTGTAATCATCTTGTTCGTAATAAACATCCAAAAGCACAACAAAATGTGCCATCTTTTCAAAATATTTAAAATTTCCTTATGAGAAATAATTCTGACCATTTCAGTAAGATATCAATAGTAAAATACTGAAAGTTTTGTTTCATGCTAAAATCTTTTCTTCGTAAAATTTCATTTTTCTTTTCAGATATTTACAAATTCGACAATTCTTGCAACTGGATCAATGGAAGAAATTTGATTTTTCGATTTCAGATCATCGCTCCGAATTCTTGATTTCTGGAACAGAACTGTTTGATTTCAATACAATTTTTTGCATTTTGTAGTAATTATCATTAAGTTATTTTTGATATATATTGATTGTTTTTGGCGCTCTTATTTAAATTTGTAAATAATAAAAAAGTCGTTGGCAATGTATTGTTATGATATGGCTTACTGCAGATGAAAAAAAAATTATTAAAACTTAACAAAAAAGTATTTCCTCGCTTAACAAGTAACACCACCTATCTTAATTTTTTGAAATTTCAAAGAGGAAGAAATAACTGAACTTTTCGCAATCAATAAAAAATATTTCTGAATTTTTTTTCATCCGATATGAACGTGAGAGAGCATCTTTCAACCAGACGTGAAAAAAATTTCAGAAATAGTCGTTATTAGTTGCGAAAAATTCAGTTATTTCTTCCTCTTTGAAATTTCAAAAAACTGAGATAGGTGGTGTTGCTTGTTAAGCGACGGCATGCCATTCTGGATCATGTGCTTTTTTCAATTAATTATTTCTAAAGATATTTAATTAAATAAGGAAAAGGATTTTGACAAATTCTTTAATAAAAATCATTATTTACATTCCTCATTTACATTAAGGAATACACATAGATAAAAAAGTTTACTTACAGCTGTTAAATCGTTTAACCTTTTAAAAGGTCCATGACTACAGATATACTAACGTATACCTGACATTAGTATTTCTCTTAATTTACTTCCCATAAAATCAGAAGTTTACAACTTTTAAATACATAAAACACTCCTGATCACTGCTCAGACGGAAAATATGATGCGTTTATACAAACTGTCCTGTTTTTTGGCTTAGTCTAGAGTTGCATCACTTTATTTTGAAAATCAAAATGACTGACAAAGCATCAAAAACCAAAATGACTGTATCAAATCTTGCTATGGAATAATTTATTTATTAAGTCTAAATCAATTTTAATCTGTAATTCTAAATACTCACTAAGTGCAAGATAATAATTATAGAATTGAGCTCAAAATTTCAATTTATAGTTGTATATTTTTTTTTGTTGCAACAAAAAATATTTTGTTACCATGAAAGTAGCTTTTTTTTCTTTTGTTTAACGGCTTTTAAAATGGAGAAGGAAAATAAATGCTTAAGAACATGGTAATTTTTACTTTCCAACTTTAATTATCTTCAGCTATATTAACTCATTTGTGTAGGTCTTAAAAATATAACTTTTGTTAAATCACGGTACTAGTTAAATACTAGCAAAGGAAAGTAAGAAAATAAAGTATAATTTTATCTCGTGCTTGTTCCTGTGACTTATAACCAAATGCTTCGCTTTTTGATTCCAACAACATTTATCCTTATTCGATGCTAAATTCATTGATGTGGGAAAACTTTTATGACATCTCCTTAACCTTCTAACTGGAGGCGTGGTTTACAAACCACATACTTAAATTTTATCCAAACGCGGTTGTGGTTTATAAACCACTTGTTGAGACTGTGGCTTATGTACCACTAAATTATATCAATATTTTTTATATGTAAATAAAATAGACTAAATCTTTTTTTCATATCGTTTGTCTTATCATTAAATTATAAAAATGCTTTTTTTATGAATTAATGAAATAAAAAATTTATTTGTATCGTTGATTACAAAATGCATGCATTGACATGGATGTATTTTTTATTCGACATTGTACGACGATAAATACGTGTCATATAAATTCGTTTTTTTTTTTGCGTTTAGAATGATCGGCTGTATTAAAATTACTCGCAGTTAAAGGGTTAATTAAGAACAAACTGAAAAATATAATGTTTATTTTTGCATCGTCGCACAGGAGCCATTAAAATATTCATATCGATTAATCACGGTCTTATTTTCTTGCACGTGGTAATACAAAGGCAAAGCATTGCTACTAAATTGTACTAAAAATATTATGAAAAATTCATTAAGACTAAAACAAATTACCCGGAAGAAAATTGGTAACACTGAAAAACTATTTTCTTTTTTTT
This sequence comes from Araneus ventricosus, assembly GCA_013235015.1. NCBI lineage: Eukaryota > Metazoa > Arthropoda > Arachnida > Araneae > Araneidae > Araneus > Araneus ventricosus. Next base: position 400,862 of record BGPR01000776.1, read on the forward strand.
TTTTTTGTAAATTTTAGAGTGGTGTAAAAATAGTTTTTTCTGCAAAAATATGCTCCAAAGTTATTGAGAAAAACTTTAAAATTTAGATCAATTTTTAGTTAATTATAATTAAGTTATGAAATTTATATTAAAAATTTTGTTACATACTATTTTATCTGCGTAAATATACTCGTCAGGGGCCGCGAGTTTGACAACCTTGTAGTATTATCATGTTATAAAGAAATTTTATTCATTAGATAAATACTTACAAACCATTTTTAAATAATCATTCTCGATATTTCAGTTGCCATATTGCCAACAAACTCCACCGCATCAGAAAATTGATCCCAACCACACAATGCGCTTCGGTCGACTACGACATCGAAGTTGCAGTAGCTTTTTAAAAGGGTCAAATATCCCTGACTTGACTTTTTCTAAATAATCTAAAAATTAAACCAATTAGAATTAAGAAACTGCATAACATCATACATCAAATTATAGCTAGAAGTGTACTTTAAACTCAGAAATATTTTAATTCATCAAATCTCCAATAATAAACTTCCTATCCACTGAGAAATGGAAAAGATGAAAATTTACTTTTGGGCTACCAAAACCTATTTACCTACACACCATTACGATGACTTTTGAGATTGGAATGGAAATCCCAACCCCTCCAATAGATCATATGACCAAAGCTCAAATAAAAATGCACGCACAAATTACCTATTATCCCACAATCTGAGAGAATCACGTCGAGTCCAGTATCCCTAGTTTCCCCTACTATAAAATTCAAAAGAAGAATTCTCCAGCTGGTTTCTCTAGCAATACTGCGTGAACAACTTAAATAATTCTCAAAATTCTGTGCTGGAGAAGCAGACAGCAATGCAGAAATTTTAAAGAATCATCAGACTTTGTACATAAAAGAAAGTACAGGTTGAATGGAAAATGCATCTCTCGTAATACTGCTGATTTCTCTAGTAATACTGCGCAAACAACTTAATAAGCTCCTCCCTTCTTAAAATTCTGTGCTGGAGAAGCCGATAGTAATGCAGAAATTTTAAAGAATCATCAGACTTTGTACATAAAAGAAAGTACAGGTTGAATGGAAAATGCATCTCTCGTAATACTGCTGGTTTCTATAGTAATACTGCGCAAACAACTTAATAAGCTCCTCCCTTCTTAAAATTCTGCGCTGGAGAAGCAGACAGCAATGCAGAAATTTTAAAGAATCATCAGACTTTGCACATAAAAGAAAACACAAATAGAATGAAAAATGCATTATTTTATTAAAGTGAAAAAAACACAACTCAGTGATATGAATAGGAGGATATCGAATGCTGTTAGATATTAAACGTAAAAGCAAAGAAATAAAATCAGGTACAGTTCTGCTTCATCATCACTTGGGGATTGATGGATCCTTCTTTTCTTGGGGATTGGGAGGTTTATTCTGTGGTGGAGGATTTTGCAGGTTTTCTGGTATTTTTGGCGGTTCTTTTGGAAAGCGATTCCTGAAAGAAAAGAAAAACAAAAAAAATTAAACACGTTTTTATTAATACACTAAAATGTAGAATTTTTTTATCGAAATTTGGAAGTCAAAACAAAATCGTAAAAGCGCGAGGCGCTGATATAAATACTGTCAGTAAATTGGAACTTGATATGCATTTATGGTATATTCTTATTTTTTAATGAATGTTAGGTATTTTCTTTCCCGTCATACTCATTGAGGCTTACTTTCCATATAGTATTGGCCATCACTATTTTTAGGGGAAATTACGGTATAAAAAATGCACGAGTTGATTGAAATAACAAATCAAGGGAATTCATTGCCGATTGAAGGCCGCCGTGGCCTAATAGTAAGGTCTCGGCTTCGGGATCGGAAAGCTCGAGGCTCGAAACCCGATTCCACTGAAGATTCGCCATGTATGCGGGTCTGTTGTACGTTAAATCATATGCAAGAGATCATACGTCCCACTGCTGGTGTCGTGCGGAAGTTTGGTGAGGGGGTGCCAGCTCAGGTGTCGTCTTCGACATCTGACCGCGGCTTAAAATGACGAGGTCCGTCACAAAAGAGCTCTTGTGTTGCTTCAAAACGGGACGTTAATAGAACTAAACACTGCCGATTGACGCTGAATGTCATACCGATACAGAAACCTTATAGACATATAACGTCAACAAAGTGAGTTACTCTAGGAATGTTTTGAGAACGAGCATCGTAATTTTAAATGGTAATCAAACAGCACGGACGATACCTGAAACGGTACCTCCTCTTCAAACTTCTACACCGCGCCTACAAAAGGCCATGTAACTGTAAAAGATTTACTATACGCCAGGCACGTGTATATGTAGTGATCTTCCCGATGGCTGGCCAGAAAACGCGACTCCGCCCCCCCCCAGTGTAGCTATATAAATGGTACACCCCGCCCTGCCTAAGCATCCGGAATATTGAATGATCGGGTCGCCGCGACAATAGCACGGGTACTGAGGTTAACTACAAAATGATCATCACCGGGCTATGGACCAACCCCTCCTGTAAGAGGATACGTCCCGTCAGAGGAAATGTAGCCAACACAACATCATTATTATGCCCTCTAGGGAAGAGAGAACCTGTTTATTTATCCGGCAACTTCTCATCCCCTCCAAGCAAAAGTCACTCGGGCTATGGACTAATCCTTCCTGTAAGAGGTACGTCCCGCCATAGGAAATGTAGCCAACACAACATCATTACCGTACCCTCTAGGGAAGCGAGAACCTGTTTATTTGTCCTGCAACTTCTCATCCCCCCAAGCAAAAGTCACTAAGTCAAAAACTATATTTTTGAGATATAGTCAATTTAAATCAAATTAATTTGGAGTAATTATGGAAAATAGTAAAAATTGTGTTTTACAGATTTCTAGTTCCTACGTATAACTGATTTTTTTAAGTAATTACGTTATATCACGAAACAATGAATTAGAAACTCTAATCGGTCGCAGTAGCGCGTCAAAAGTTTTTGTGGTCTTTTGCTTGAAGTCTGACGGTATTTGAGGCGCTGTCCTACCGCCAGGAGAAAAACCCTGGACATGGTTGCCGCAGTAGACGAGTCGAAGAAAAGAGATAAGCGGGTATAAAATCAACCGCAACATTCAGCGAACAAAGCACACTTCGTTAGTCGAGGAATTCGTTTTCGACCGTAGTACATAGCGAAACAACACTTCCGTCGGTTCTATCTGCGCCAAATGAAATAAAGCCCTTTCCTTCACCCAAAAAGGCAGTGGAATATCCCGTTTCCATGACGCCCGCCACAGGCATGCCTGGTGTCTGGGGTTTTTCTCGTGGCGGTACACACTGAGGGATCCCTCTACCACCAGTGTAAGACTGTTCAAATCATAAAGGGGTGTAAGAGGGTAGAGATGGCGAATACAGATTTCGATCTGGGGGGGTGACGTTATAAAAACTATATATCGTCGCGACGAATGTCAAACTCCATGGCTTATGTAAGTCAAAACACTTTAACTTTACTCACTTGACAATAAAAATCACAAAGAACACTACAATACTTTCGATGATTTAATAAAAAAAACACAATGAAATAACCAGCCCTAAAAAGCAATGTTGTCACGTTTAATTTCTTTAAATAAATAAAAGAGATTAAGAACAATCGGTTGTAGTTAATTTAAATAAAATCAAGAATTCTGGTTTGGTTCAGGGAGGGGCTGCAGCCCCACAGCCCCCTGGATTCGGCACTGGAGATGACATAAGGGTGAATGTCAACAGCAGATCCCAGAGTTCGACGTTGAAGAAGGTTGCTGAGGAGAGGGAAGCTAAAAAGATGACGTTGACTACAACTGCTTTGTTTGTAAATTATTTATACAGTAAAATCTCAGTTCACCAAACTCATGTTAACTGAAACCCGATTTATCCGAAATGCTTCTCAAATCGAAATCCGAAAAAAAAGGAAATAATCACGAAGGCGAGACTTTAGTGCAACGATATCCCCACTTTTCCCTTTTAAACCTCCCCAAGAAGGTCAGTGATTCATTTTAGAATGCTAAAATTAACGTGTATTAACAATTTTAATTACTTTATCGTTTACCTGAGACTGTCAGGCGCATTGCACCCATATTCGCAGGTGTAAATATTGTGCTCGACGGAGGGTTAACTATAATAAAGATCATAAGAGTAGCCTACAAAGAGAGTTTTGATTTCGTTTTACGCTCAAAACATTTCAGAATTACATATTGTAATTAGATTCAAAATAGTAATAGATGTTCACAGCTTAACTGAATAAAATCGTTATCCGAAACCACTCCCCTTCCCCCCGCCTTTAGTTCGGTTAACCGGGGTTGTAATGTACACAGTTTTTTTTTTCTATTTTAATTAGGAGCATGTAGAATAAAGTAGATGTACATATATCCCACGCTTCATCATTGAATGGAAATGGATTACTGGGTTAATAATATTAATATGTATTAATGACTTTTACACGACATATATCCTCAAGATGTCACAATGGGGGAACTTCGGAGAAATCGGTTCTCAAACCCACACTCTCTAAAGTTGTACATTCATCATAAGGCTGTTCTACCCCATTTCGACCAACAACCGGTTTGTTTTCCATCCATTAAAGACCATCCATATAGGTGGGTAATTCACGGAGGCTCCAAAACGCACTAAAGGCTGCATCGATCCCCCTTTTCCACACACGTTCCTTCTCTCCCACACGGGATCTTTTTGGAGGAAGCACCCTCCCCTCTCCGCCCTGATTCCTCCAGTCTGACTCCCACGCACATTCCTCCTCCCCAACGCTCCCACACACAGGGATGATTTGTCGCCCTCCTGGAAGTATCATATTTCAGTTTTATGGACGAATGGGATAAATGGGTATACCAACAGCCTTGGAATTCCAAATTTTCCCTAGGTCTACGCCCGCCAATTCTCATCGAGATTTCACATTGACGAATGGATTTAGCATCCTGTGTTCCAAAAAAAGTGGACTGGAACACTGGTGAATGTCCCGCTTAAAACCGAAGCTCGTATTCTCCTAACAAATGATCGCAGACCCTTATGATCCGAAATGATCCATGCAAGAAAAAATATACGTTATAAACAGAGTACGAGTTTTACGAACAGCAAAATATGTAGTTTATTGAGAGGTAGAAACACAAATTTAATATTATTTCGATTGTAAACAAAAGTTGAAATGACTATCCAATATGTAATTAGAAATTGAAGTGACGTTACAATTCACTTTTTCAGAAGCAGGAGGTGTTATTCCATCGAATTTTATGATTTCACTAGCTTTATGATCCGACTTCAAGGCGAAACTTTTTATCCTGAGAAGGGCAACAGATGGTCCTAGTTGTTTCAGTATAGTTCTTGGTAAAATTCATTGAACTTCAGACAAGTAATAGCAGTTGTAATGTCCAGACTCGTTAAAAATTTGCCTCTCTTTGAAGGGCAAAGTATAATAGGGTTCCTATGGGCTAAGAATGTTTCTGCATATGATACTCGCCTTTGAATCATTGAAGTTCACGAAGAATCGTTGAAGATCACAAATCATCGATCACATTCCATCAGGTTGAAGATCACAAATCATTCTGTTCATTGCACGTACACCGTGCAATTGTGCCGTTGTTTTAAATTCATTTAAATAATGATTTTTATTAAAGAATTTGCCAAAATCCTTTTCCTTATTTAATTAAATATCTTTAGAAATAATTAATTGAAAAAAGCACACGATCCAGAATGGCATGTCGCCGCTTAACAAGCAACAACACCTATCTCAGTTTTTTGAAATTTTAAAGAAGAAGAAGAATAGCTCTTTGCGATCAATAACGAATAATCCTGAATTTTTTTTTCACATCTGATATGAACACAACGACCTCAGTGGCTCCTACCATATATAGAAAAAAAATTCAGAAATATTCGTTACTGGTCCGAAATTCCAGTTCTTCTTCCTCTTAAAATTTCAAAACAAACTGAGATAGGTGGTGTTGCTTTGTTGCTGACGATATGCAACTCTCATGTCGCCACTTGTTCCTCGTTTCTGTAGGGAGCCTTATTGACCCGAAAAAAAAAAGAGCGCTATACTTTCTTGTTGATATTATAGACAGTAAATATGATGTCCAATACATACCTCGTGGTGGACAAGCACATTTCTTCATCTTGTAGTTATATCAGAACTTGATCAAATGCTTTATCTGATTAAGACATATTGCTTGGATTTGCCATATGCTAAGTAAATAAAGTAAATGCCAACATTCATTCTTACCACATTTATTCTACTTCACTTAATTGTTAATTGCTTTGAGTGTATTCATGTTTAAATTGTTTATTCATGTTCTTAAAAAGCAGAAATATTCCTAAATTTTCACTTAATATCGCATAGACATAGTTACTACAACTTCTTTCAACACAAAATTATTGCGTTTATATGTTCTAGAACAAAAAAATATATAGGACTGGATTAAATAATCCATCGAGCATCCAAAATAACAAGGTTTAATCATATAAAGAAAGTAAAGGCTATATTCTTTATTGTGGTGGTAAAGGCAAAAAAGTTGCGCATAGTAGTATATTCACAACCTTTTTTTAACTAAAATTTAGTATAACAAAATTCATACATAATGAAAAATGTGAACATAATCAAGTGTCTAAATGAAACACTATGAAAATAATACACTTGGAATGGTTCACATTAAGGAATAAGTAACAATCAAAAATTTGTAACTTTTTTTCGTTACATGAAATCGCTAGAGATATTTACCAACTACAGTCAAATTTTGTAATAGCTGATTATTTTTTGATTCGATAGACCAGACGTCAAGAGCCTCTTTCCACACTCACGTGGAAGCAGCGTGCCGCAGGCAGATGAATTTCTATTCCCTCTGTAATCAGATAATTCGCGAGTATCATGTGTAACAGTTCAACTTTGTCTTCTTAACAAATATCGTAACAAAACATAGCTACTAGTCTCAAAGTAAAAGATTCTGTAAAAATTCGTATTTTGTGTATACTTTCCTTGTAATTCTCCAGTCTTAAAATGACCTATTAGTTTCTCTTTATTTATTAATATTTTTTAAATTTAAGTTACCTCAACTCGAAACCAACTACCTAAGGTAACTCTTCGTGGTTGTTTATGACGAACTTAAATTAGATAAGCTTGAACTGTTTTTTTTAAAAAATTATTATTATTTGTGATGATATAAATACAGCTGAGCAGAATAAAAATCAAAAATGCACACGAAGTGATATAATTAAATAGGGCATTACATAATTAAATGTAAAGATGCAGATAATTTAATTTATCTTTAAATTTTTTTCAAGTTAAATTTTATTGTGCAGGGCGGGGATCACCTAATGATATATGTTGGATGAGATGTCGCCCAATAGAAACGGGTTCTCAAGCCCTGGGGATAAAGCAATGGGGTGCGGTTGTGTTGACTGATTTCCTGGATGAAGGTACCTCCGTTACGGTGAGGGTTGATGACGTGATGGCTATTGCACCGTACCTTGGTACTGTAAGGCGGTCAATGTTGTCAGTCCTCCGCAATTAGTGATGGAGAGGAGTTTTCTCATGGTTATGCAAAATACAATACCACAGAATATATTTCGAATTTTGTGCAACAGCTACATTTTTACCTATGTTCAGAATCAATCATCCTCATTGAACTTATTGCATTACATGTTGATTTTAATAAACTGAAAATAATTGCTAGCTTCCAATACCGACGCTTTGGCTAAATAAATAAATACAAAAAAGTTGGGTAGTTAAATGAAAATGGTAATAGTTATGAAATGTTATGAAAAAGGTCAGTGCCAGGGAGGGTTATCGGCTGCAGCCCCCCCCCCCCCAGAAGCCAAACAGAAAATTTGATTTCGAATAAAGTCACTACAATCTTGATCTTTAATTTTCATTTTTAAAAAATAGTAATAAAATGGTGACAACATTGCTTTTTGACTTGACAGGATCGAAAATTTCCTACTTCAGTCATTCCACTTCATTTGGTAGCGTTGGCGCGGTCGAAAACATTTTTTGGCCAGTTATTTTATGTATTTATAATTAAATTATCGAAAGTATTGTCAGTGCCTTTATTATTCTTATTGTCAGGAGGAAAGTCAAGTTAAGAGTGTTTTGAGTTTATAAGTCATGAGGTCGCATTCGTCACTAAGATACAAAATATTTTATGACTCTCAGCCCCCCCCCAAACCGAATCCTCGGATTCGCACTGGAAAAAAGGTAACTAGCTAAATTGACTCTAAAAAATCAATTTAACAATCAATAAATCATGTAGAATAAAAAAGATGCAAACCAATCTTTTAGCCCAGTCATATCATTGAAGGTAATTTACTTCTGAATTACATCATTTTCTTTCACATAATTATAAAATTCGGCAAAGTCATTTAAAATTATAGAACAAATCAAAATTATTTCAATTGTCTCCACGATGAGCCGTTCTCTCGTCTGACCACTGAATTGACATTAGGAAAATATTATCTCCATCATTTGCTCTGTGACTTGATCAAATAAATATATTGCGCATAGCTTTATTAGACTGGCTTCTTGATCAATATACCTTCTCACAAAAAAAATCTCATTCTCTTCCATACTCATTCATAGTTGTTTCTGCAGTTTTGCTGTATTACTTTTTCTCAGCTAATAATTTTGTAGATATCCCTTAAACTGGTTGAAAAGAATCTTCAGTAGTGCTGTATATGATGTCTTCTTACTTGTGTGGATACATTTTGTCTCACCTCCTGCTGGTGATGGCGCTACAAGGACTTTTCTTCTGCAATGAGAAGGAAGATAAAGGGGTCTATTCTTGCATCCCTGGCTGGGTTGGATTCCGCTGTTAACGTGCGGAACCCAACCCAAATCCGGGGATACCAGAATAGACCCTAGAGAGACTTGACTGTTCGTGCGAGGACGGCTGTTTCTGCACTGAGACCCGACAGAAAAATCTCGCCATGCTTAGCGAATTGTATAAATGCAATGTAATCTTAGTTAATCCAGAATAATTCCTATGGAAGGTGTGAGAGTAATAAATTTAATTTAATTTAACTTTAATAACTTCTTTATTTTAACCGTCGATTTACTTCCTGTGAGCCAGCTGCAAATGACGGTTAAACTTGTGAATATGAAATAACGTTCTACTTCTTCCCACTCAGGAACTGCTGAGATAAGCATGCTGTGATCAAAATAGCAAAATAAGCCCAAAAAGCCACTTGAAAAAATTGCACCCATTTCCCTTATTTGTTGAAAAATGGCTATCCCTTCATTAAAAGGAATCCTAATTAGATTGACATATGTATAATACTCTTTTATTAAACTAAAATTTAAAGATTTTAAAAAAACATCATCTACATACACTGCTTTGCAAAAAAAAAGTAAGAAGAAGAAATTCAGTTCTGGCCGGTGCAGAATGAAACGTTCGAGCTGAAATATACTCAACCCTGTTACTAAATAAATGTCCTATATTTCAACTTGATTATAATAAAATATCTGTAATGTAATGTCCTCTTCCATTTTCTCTTTCTCTCAATAATAATATTAATATTTAATGTTTTGTGTTGAAGCTGTAAAAGAATCTGACCATGAAAAAAAACAAATAAAAACAGAGGTCGGTTCTTATATGCTGTACAGAGACACATAGGTTCTCCTGGAGGCATTCTGATCTAAAAACAGTTCATAGAAAGGGGACAGAAACTTTTCTTCTCCTGGAAACTCTGTTTTACAGCTCACTGTAAGCCATTTGAAAAGGTCAAATCAAAAGTTTATTGAAAAATTGTGCAATTATATATCAAGAATCGTTCTAAAGTCATAAAAAATAAAGCCAATAAAAGACCAAATGAATTTAAGGCCAAATTAAAATTTAAGGCCAAGGGTTTTGAAAAAAGGCCACCAGAATTTGGCCTTAAAAAAGGCCAATATGGCAACCCTGGCTGGGAGACATCCAGTGCCAAAGTAATAGGGGACTCCGTAGTGAAAGACGGCGACAATCCCGTATATACGGGATTTCATGGCGCACTTAGTTATGAGCAGCCGCGTAGCGACGGTAGCGCCTAGATTCAAAGGGCACCAGTCTCATTTTGTTATATAAAATACAAAACCACAGGCCAAGGCTATTGAAGTATGAGCGAGGGTGGATCAAATTCTTTGAATAAAATAACTGATGCAAATTAAACCAGTACTTAGCCGCATTCCGACGACCATATGTCTGCCAGTAAAAAATTAATAAAAATATTAAATTAATAATAATAAATTAATAACCAGCAACTGCAGCTTGACGAAATAGATTAGTGAATTGGCGAGAATAGATTAGTGATTGAGGCTGAGGAATTCTGCCAAAATTTCATTTGCAGAATATATTTATATATAAACACTGTCATACGCTTTCATATGAAATAAAAATTGTCAACCGATCTTGTGGTTAAAGCAAATATCTAAATGTTTTTTCCCTATAAAGAATGCACAGTGGGAGAAGTATTTTTTTTCTGGATTTCTCTGGAAAATGGAGAGGGGTAGAGACCATGGCATATCCAGACGTCATAAGCTTCCAAATGAATTAAAATTATCGAAATAGGTCGTCCTGTGGTTAGCTGGGATTTGACCTCCTTAGTTTTGGCAATTATTTTAAATTTATAGAAATATTAAATTTAATAAGCTGGGAAGGTCTCTGTATTGGAAATGTGACCATACGTCCTACTTTTGAATGGAATGTCCTGCATTTTTTGGTAGCTCACCCTTGGGTTGTCCCTAAGCGTTACTTGGCTACAATGTCCTGTTTTCAGAAAGAAAAACCGACAATAACGATTTCAAACAAGAAAAGGCCAAAAAATCCTAATAATACCTAGTAGCCCGTCGATGACGGAGTGCGCTTACGTGTCATACAAGTGCAAGTTACTGAAGGCTGCTATCTCGCACTTATTCTAACTACAATTACACCGCACGAAGTGACAGAATGAAACACTGGGAGTCGTTGCGGGCCAAAAACACCTCCGCGCCAACCATATTTTAAACTATATGAACTTTCACACCACGAATATATTCTGTAATTGCCCCGGCACTAATGAATCTGCGGAAAGAATCTTTTTTTCTTATGATTAAGCTGTGAGCGAGCTGGAAAAAACAAATTGCAAGTCGCAGCTTATAAAGCAAAGTTAATTACCAAAGTACTAAGAAATCCTACAAAATTTCCATTCTTTTTTTGGTAACTACACCAAATATACTGAAGCAAGAATGTGTTCTTCAGAAAATGCAGATCCACATGAATGTATTTTCACTTGTTTATTCCTGATCTATCACTAATAAATAAAGACTCTGAATAAATGTAAGTATCATTAATAAATGGAATAAACATTATCATTAATAAATAAAGACTGAATAAACATTGTCATTAATAAATAAAGACTGAATAAATATATGTTTTCTTGAACTTATACAATATTAAATAAAAATTTGAAAATGTAAATGTTTGAGGAAAATACATGGTCACTTTGAATATATATGGTAATTCGACAGGGTGCAAAATGAGTATAGATTCGGCAGGGCGCCAGACGAGAAGGCGGAAAAAGTGGAAATGAAATATTAGTACATTTATTTCATTTCTTGTGTCCAAATATAACGGAACAAGTCTAATCATCTTCAGGCCGCTAGGAATCTCCAATGAGAATCGCAAGGCTTGTGAATCTCAAGAAAATTTTACTCTTTTTATTGTGTAACTTTATATGAAGGATTGTTTTCAATTTTCTCAGAAACATAGCTTACTCCCTAGAAAGAGATGAAGAACTTTCTTCCTTCCCCTATTTTTTTTCCGAAATCATCACGCTATAAAAAAAAGGCTTGATAACGCATAGGGCTGGCGCCAGTGGGGTTGTGGCCTCTCAGTCGGGGAAAAATTTTGTACCGTCTGTCAACGGGGTATTCAACTTGAAATAAATAAAGATCTGTCGCAAATTTTGAGACCACCATTACACTCCTTGCCCCGGAAAACAAGTCGTGCCCCCCTTTAATGGGGACACCACTAGCGCCAATTCTTGATGAAGCAAAGGAATAAAAGGTTTAGAAAAACTTTTTTGCTGTTGTTCTCAGTCTGTATCATAGATTTCATCTTAATATTAAATACTATATTTTAAATAATTTAATATCAGGATACGAGAAAAATATAGCACATAAGGAGATTTTTTTCAAAACTTCTTAGCATTTGATTACTGGCTGGTATCAACCATGACGTTTTCTGCTCGAAGTTGTGTAGGTTTGAAATCTACTGAAACTACAGAAACACAAAAGAAAAAAAAAAAAAAATTAACACCAACACAAACCTAGCTGCTGACATCTGTACTAGTACCAGTGAGCTTCTGATAAAGATTAAAAAAGTTTTGAAACTTTGCAGATTATTATAGGTTCCATAAGTGCTTTGCTTATACTGATCTTTTAAAATCGGAATAATAGTTTCTGATTTAATGAAGCAGTATATTATAAAGCAAACTCTAATTAATAATGTAATAAAATATTAAGGAATTTTAAAAAAATAAAAAAAGACTATTTTATCTTATTAGAATACTACTAAATAAAATTAAACTAATTTTGAAACAGCAATACGTAACTGAAACGAAGTAATGA
>BGPR01000777.1:2902-60832 GCA_013235015.1 Araneus ventricosus
AAAATAATTTATCATATTTGATATTTGCAAATTGGGGAACCTATTATTAATGAGGAGCATCTTAATATTGATAATTTTCACCTTACATTTATTAACGGTATCAGTCATTAAGTCCATTTCTTATCTTTAGGGTTCCATTAAAAACGGCATCAATCGCTTTGCTTCGTTGTGTTTTTTTCTGTTATGAATTGTGTTTCGGACATTTCGCCCGTTAATTTTATCACCGAATATTTTTCATCTGTCACGAAAAAGAAAGAAAATCGCATTCCCGCAGCGGCGATGAGTCCTGGCTATCTATTAAATTCCTTAGGAACCGCTACAATGAGTGATGGTGTTTTGGTATTTTCCCGAATTTCCGGAATTCCGACCGGGGGTGGAGGTGGTGAGGAGAAAGGGGTGGTCTCAGAATCAAAGGGGAGGGGGGCGCACAAGTAATTCTGTGATTCCATACCGTCTCTTTTCAGCGCTATTTCGTTACAAATGAGAATAACTTCTCTGCTAACGGTCACCAAAACGAAATCCAAAAATCGTTTTATCTCAACTCCCAGTTGGTAATTTATTTCATTTTCCAGAAGGGGAGAGGGGGTAGTTTTCATCGTCTTTTGCAACTGGGCCCAATTTAAATAATGCATAATACATGGCCGGCGAGAGCGATTTCTAGATTCGGTTGCTATGGTAACGGGGAGGTTAAAAAGATGATCGAGGTCGCTCCTACTGCTACAAGTGGTCGAGATAATAGCCAGCAGCGAAAGAACAATAAATCGTCTTTTTTTCCGTTCCCTCCCCCCCTCTTTCCTCCCTTCATTGTTTTGTTTCGTTTGGTAATTTTGTGGGGGCCATGGGTGAAGTGGTGGAAATTATCGTTTGGGTCGAGTGTGTGAGCTGTGAATGGAATTGAGCATAATAAAGGAGGAAATGTTTTGTTCGTTTGGGTTTTCGAAATTTTGTAGAGGGAGTAAGATTTTATCTGAGGTGATTTCAACTCTTATCCTTTTTTGAATTTCCAAGTAAGTCATGGAATTGCTGCGTTTCTCTCACATATAAGTACCAAATGTTCTTTTTATATATATAAAATGCTATTGTGTAGAATAGCATTTTAAAAATAAAGTAGAGTTTTCGAATTCGACGGAACGACTGGTTTTATTGTTTTTAAATTACCCTGAAATGTTCCTGCACTGGTGTTTGTTTTTATTTATCTACGTATTTTTTCAGTCTCATCTAAAGTTATTTACAACTGTTTGATAGATTATTCGGGCTGAAAAAGGCGTTGGGAAGGTTTGTAAAATAGCTTTAAACAACATAGCAAAATGAAATGTTCACAGAATTTATTGTATTTCACTCACAATTGAAATGTTATTTTCCGATGTATCATAGAAAGCGTATTTGAACTAGTTGACCTAAAGACGTGACTTCTTTAGAAATTAGCATTATTTTTTCTTCAGCAAGGGAGATCACGGAGCTGAAATGGGGTCTGGAATGGAACTGGCGGGAGTGTTCTTCCCTGAATTTTCTCGCATATTTAGGATTGCCAAAGCATTAATATGGAACGTTTAAATGCTTAATAAATAAAACATGAAAAAAGTGGGTAGTTAATGGTTCATTTTACTCTGATAAAAAAAAATCGATAAAATTTAAGCAATCTAATAAAATGAACACGTAGAATAATAATAAAAAAAAGATGCAAGGCAATCCTTTTTAGCCTAATCATATTTTAAAATCGATTTTACTTTCTTAATTATATCATTTTTTTCACATAAATATAATATTGAGCGCAAGTCATTTAAAAATTATAATGGCAAATCAAAACTGTTTCCATTGTCTCCACTGACAACTTGTTTCTTTCGTTCGACCGTTGAGTTGGCATCAGGGAAAATATTCTCTCCACATTTGCATTGTGGGCTGGAATGGCAAATTCGTATTCGCATGTCTGTATTAGACATGACTGCTGATCAATATACTTTATATAATGTATATCCCATTATATATATATATATATATATATATGTATGTATGTATGTATGTAATAATCTCACTTAATTTTACCTTAAATTCTAATATTATATATTTTAAAATCTTAGTACGATATTAATGTATTCCAAAATCACTTTTCTTAAATTCCAGTTTCGTTTTATTTCCCGCTCTGGAGGTACATTAAATCTCGCGTTTTCGCATATTTATTACTAAAATAATATTTTAATCGCTTCAACACGCCCACATAAATCGCGAAATCAGCAACTTGTTGGCGCCATACTTTTCCCTAAAACACTTATGTCATTTACTAAAAATAGCTATCATTCCCTTCACTTCGATCACGTGTCTATATGTTAATCCTTTATCTGAGAAAATGCATGGATTTTCTGTTCTCTTTTGACTTGAAAACCTAAACTAAGATGCACGGATGTCCGCCACTCTCCTAAAATTGACTTCAATATTTTGATAATAAATAAAAATTAGTTAATAACTCGGCCTGTTCCTTATTTAAAGACTACACGAACGAAATCATTATATATATATATATATATATATATAAATTTCGTTGTTGTTTGACATTTTTTTTTCAGACCGGAACGAAGCCGGAGTATATTTTTCAAACCGAGACAAAGAATCGTAAACCGTGACATCCGGTCGCTTCAGTGTAACGATTTGAAAGCCACACAAAAGTGAATTAATTGTAGTATTCGAAGAAAAGCCATTTTAACCGAAAGGACATTCAACTGAAGAGCATGAAACAGGATCTCATTGCTTGTTTTCAATAACGAGCATTATTTCCAAAATTGTTACGGAAACATTACTGTGGTGAGGAAAAAATTACGTACTGAAAACATTGATAAATCCACAAGTGCGGTTTGCAAAATTCTGGTATATTCAAAACAAGGCACTTCAGATAAAACAGCCTCGTTATCTTCGAAATGATTGATAAGTCTGATTTCCTTACGACGCAACGATATTTTTAATTGCCTATTAGTCTAAACCTCACAATGAGAACTTACAAAGCCCTGAAAAGAAAGCCACCGCGTTCCCGTAAATATTTGACCAGACCAAACATGACTAATGCACCGTGTTTATTAACCCTACCCACCAAGTCACGAAACCTAATCGATCCACGATGCAACCAGATATCAGACGTCACTTCCCAGCAAAAAAAAACCCCTCTGCACCTCATTATTATTTTTTGTACCTCACGACTGAAATCAAGATTTTCCACCTCAACCGGGGGATTGCGTCAGAGTTCTGAAATTCCTCTGGAAAGCAGATGCAAAATAAAAGAAAAAACAACAGTGACATAACCTCCTGCTTTGAAGTGCATCTGACTCATCGCATGAAAAGAGCAGATAGCTTTACATTTTTATCTCTTAGCCGAGCGATTTTCCTATTCCCGACTTATATATCGAGGGATCTGACTGACTCTTAAGCTAAGTGGGGTGCATATAAATTCTGCTGTCATTCGCCCTGCCTGTCAAGATGTATTGGAGAAAATCCTTGGAGGAGAGGTTTTTTTGTTTGGTGATGGGAGAGGGGACACACAAATTGATGTGTGAATGAACTAGAGGGTGGGGTATGTTTTTAGTGTTTCGCTTCGTTTTTATTCCTTGGTGTTCCTGGATCGGGGCGGTATAATGAGTTTTTCCGTGTTGGATTCTGTAGTTTTTTTGGTGTTGATAATGAGTCAGGGGAAGGCACTTCATCCGTTATTAATCAAGATGTCCATCAGGCTCGTGGTTGACTGAGGAATTTTATGAATTTTTCATCTGCTTTAAATTGGGTGGGTTGTAGCTCAATCTTGGGAAATTTTAAATTCTTCTTTGTTTTGTCTTGCATGTCATGGGTAGATCCAGGCGAAAATTAGGGCCATTTTGCGGCCCCTTCACAAAATTCCACTTCATAAAAAACGGCCCTTCACAAAATTCCACTTCATAAAAAATGTCCCTTTGCTACGAATTCACTTCATAAAAAACGGTCCACTTCATAAAAAAACGGTCCCTTCCCAATAAAATTCCACTTCATAAAACGGCACCTTCACAAATTCCACTTCATAAAAGGCCCCTTCACGAAATTCCACTTCATAAAACGTCCCCTTCAAAATTCCACCTCATAAAACGGCCCCTGAATAAAAATTCACTTTCATAAAAACGTCCCCTTCACAAAATTCCACTTCATAAAAACGGTCCCTTCACAAATTTCAAATTCATAAAAACGGCCCCTTCACAAAACTCAAATTCACAAAAAGGGCCCCTTTTTCTAATCTGACTTCTTTTTTAAACGTTTTTGAGTGAGGCATTGCACTAAATATATGCACGAGGTTTTTTTTTTTTTTCAGTATTATATTAAATTGTTGCATATATTTGGTTCAATGAAACACTTTTGATATTAAACGTAAAATATAGAAATAAGACTGCTAAAATTGAAGGTTTTACATGTTAAAAATTTTTTTCACAGAAATATTTTTATTTTTCACAAAAATGAGATAAATAAATTGAACGTTAAGAATAATAAATTGTTTTCGACCCTTATAATGGGAGCTGCTACTTTTTCAAAGTTATTTTCGCTGCAAATCGCCGAAACTATGAAAATTTTGACGGAACTGTAATCAGAATATTATAATGAAAAAATGTGAAGTGTTCCTTAACTACTATGACTGACTTTTCATGCTTAGGTCTTTTCGAGTACGAGGATTTTTTTCATATGATCTTTTCAATAAATAGTTGATTTCAATACTTTAAAATAACAGTTAAATGTAGTTCTTGTAATGAAAAAGTGTCTGAAAACAAGTCATAATGCATATTTTGGTGCAGAAATTAAACAGATGCCCTCAAAATAATAATAACTGGTTAAAAAATGTTGACTCATAACCAACAATTCCATAAGTACGAATAAGCACTCTAAAATCATCCTCGGCTTATAAGATATAAATCATCAAAACCAGTTTCATTCTTTTCTAGAGAATATAAAGAGGGGGGACGAGGGGTGGAACATCTCGAAAAAGTTGAGAATTCTCAAGTCGATGGCATCACGAAGGATTTCAGCTGTCAAATATCTTCATCTCTCCTATAATCGGAATGAAATGACCTTCTAAAAAAGCAAGAAGGAAATAAAGAACGCCCTTATCAAATCTCAAGAATTCCAGGAAAGTTAAAAATGGACGCAAGGTGAAAGTTAAATAATTCGTTTTCTTTTTCGATCCCCCGTGCATTCTGAGATAGTTTTGAGAGAAGATTGAACATTGCATGTTTACAAAAAATGAAGGCCGTGATGGCTGGCCTAGTGGTAAGGTCTCGGCTTTGGGGCTGGAGGGTTTCAGTTTCGAAACCAGAGTCCACTGAAGATCCGTCGTGTATCGGGCCGGTTACACGCTAAATCATACGTAGGGAGTCAAACATCCTCCCGCTGGTGTGGTGTGGAAGGTTGGAGAGGGGGTGCCAGCTCAGGTGTCGTCCTCGTCATCCGATCGCAGTTGGAAATGGTGAAGTCCGTCCCCAAAACAGCCCTCGTGTTGCTTCCAAAACGGGACGTTAATATAACTAAACAGGAAAAAAAGTTCCCGGGAATTGCTAATGGATTTCATAAATTTATTTCTTTTGATGGATAGATTTTTAATTGATTTTATTTAGTTAAAATATTATAAACTTCAGCTGTATTTTCGAAACACAGATATTTCTGAACAAGAAGTCACGTGACTAAAATGGATCAACATGATTTTAATTAGTTCCTTTCTGACAGAAATGTATCTGTTATTATTATTATTATTTTTTACATTTCATCATTTGTTTCAGGCTTGGTGTTCCAACTACATTACAGCAACAATAAAATAATAAATAATGTGAGTGGCTACTTGACAGTTGCTTTGTGCGCATTGCCTGGCATTTTTAATCGGTGAATCCATCTATTTAAAAAAATAATAAATGAATAAAAACATATTCTGTGTGAGAGCAAAATGTTCCTCAAAGTTTAGAACCAATGTTCTCATAAAAATGTTGACCCATAGTCGCCACAAAAGCATTATGCGAAAAAAGTACTCCAAAATTATCCTCGCATTCTGAAAATTAAATTATCGAAATCTGTTTCATTCTTTTCCAGATCCCGGAAATAAATAAATAAAATAAAATAAGAACTTCTCGGAAAAGCTGAGAATTCTCAAATCGATGCCATCGCGAAGGATTTCAGCTGTCAAACATCTTCATCTCTTCTATACATCACCGAAACGAAATGACCTTTGAAAAAAGAAAGACAGAAAGAGGGAACGCTTCGTACAGAACACCGAAAAAAATAAATAATAAAAAGTATCCCAGGTATTCCTCTTTCTCAAAAATTCCAAGAAAGTTAACAATAGACTTAAGATAAAAGTTGAATAAATCGTTTCCTTTCTGCCTCTTCGATCCACGGAAGAAGATTCAAGAGTGCGTGTTTGCAGGGTTTTCTTCTTACCGATTTAACGGTATTACGGACGCACTTTTTTCCATTCTCTTCGCTGCAGGTTGAATTACCTAGCGAAAATAAAAACGTCAGGCTCTCTTCTACAGGAAGCCGCATAAATGAGTTCTCCTATACCAAATGGAAAACGGAATGAAATTTCTAGGGTTTCTTCGTTCTTTTCTCGCATTCTCACTCTTTTGGTTTCGAAATTTCCTTTCCAGGAAACTAAAGGATTGAATTTACTCATCCTTGCTGGGCTCTTTTTTTGAGTGTTTTCTTTTGCATGATAAAAGTAGTACACATTTGGTTTGCTTGCTACTATAAAAATTCAAGAATTTTCAGTGAATCGTTTGATATTTTGCTTCGGTTTCTAAAATACTATAAAGATGGAGAATTTCCTCAACATATTTTGTAAATATCTTTTTGTATGTAAATGTTATTTATTTGTTTTAGATCAATGTCACCCTTTCATTAAATGTGAATTATTTACTTCTAATTCAAACAGTTGCACAAGTGCATGTCCAGTATTTTATTCACATCTGCGCTGCGAGGTAATATTTAGCATAGGTATAAAGCTAGATTTTAGTCTTTTCCAGCCTTCACCTTATGCTCAAGCGAAAACTGGTGATCAATTCGGTGTTGTCTCAAAACCAAGGCAGGTGTTAAGTTTCCTAAAGATGCTAATAATATTAAACCATTATGTTATATGTTTTACTTGATGATTTAATTATCATCTTCGAGACAGTACGATAGATACCTTTACGTATATTACACAGACAGATCACCTGGTAAAATCGTTAGCGAGATACGCATCATTTCAGTCATGTGAGCCATTTTAATGTGGTCATGTTCCTGGTATGATGAAAACGATCGTAGAGCCAAAAGCAAAATGGTAATTTAAAAAAAAAATAGTCAGTTTAGTTTATCCTGAAACAAATTAGTGAAAAGCAGGACGAAAATTTGTCCATTTTAGCATGTGTCAGCAGTAATGAGTAGTTACGAAACGCAACTGGATTAATGAAAAGTTTTTATTAAGCATTTAAATTTTCCATTTACGAAAGCTGCACTAGCCAATCCTCGTCATTATCTCTGTTTAAATTGGAATTCATTTTTGTGACGTCACAGTCACTTGACAAAACGTAACAGCTCATGCTGTGCTGTGACGTCGTCACTTGACAAAACGTAACAGCTCATGCTGTGCTGTGACGTCACAGTCACTTGACAAAACGTAACAGCTCATGCTGTGCTGTGACGTCACAGTCCCTTGACAAAACGTAACAGCTCATGCTGTGCTGTGACTTCACGTTATATATATATATATAGATCCACCTTGCAAGATACGCAATAGATTCAAAATTAAAATTATCATGACGTCTCTGACGTCGGTCACGTGATTTTGATCACCAGGGCGGAACCGGGTCCTGGGGCGAAGTATTGGCATAGGGCCCTCCACGCTGGCATGCTAACGCCCCTTGCAAATTATGACTTACTAATTAAGCGGATAGAAGTTTTCCCTCCGCTTGTCCAGTCACGTCACTTATTGTTGCGAATCTGACTTGTAGCCACTTACTGTAATTTCGATTAATATGAGAATGTGCGAGTTTTAATTCAGAGAAAATGAACGTAAAATGTATATAGCAGTATGTATATAGCAGTCTTATGAATATATATATATATAAAAGAGGCAAAACATAATAGAAAAACAATAAAATAAATAACAAAATTTTTTTCATTTCACATTTTATACTCTTTCATTTTTCGATTTATACTCTATATATATATATATAGCAGTCTTATGAAATTTTGTTTTGGAATAGGAATTATTAGAGATAAAGTTTGGGAAAATTCCTTGACTCGGAGATAAGAAATTTTTCAGTTCTGGACATTTAACAATTTTAGCAAAGTAACTCGAAAATTTTGCTCCAATATTCTTAAAGTTTTAATTTATAATTTTCTGTAAGATTCAACAATAATTTTTGAGTGTATCAAGGTGGCTGTATCTAAGGGGGTTCTCATGAGGGGTGTGACACGAAAGGGGGACACCCCCCCATCGGAATGAAGTAAGTTTTTTTAAAAAACTTTTTTTGTAGATTCTATGTCTAGACAATAAACTAAACCCATTCATGATGTTTTCTCATCATATTTTGAAAAAATTATTGCCTTGCACCGCAAAGGGTTAAAATCTAATTTGCTTGTGTTCTCAAAAATAAAGATATAGAAAGTACTCTAGTTACATCAATTCAATAAAATATTTTTTTATCTTCTATATATTCTTTCTTTAAGTATACATTTAAAAATACTTTAAAATCACTATTTAAAGATGCCTGAACAATTTTATTTCATTAAAGCAGTTTAACTTGATATTTAAAATAAAGTGATTTAAATCAGTGATTTTTTTAAAAAAAAAATCAGTTGATTTAAACCAGTGATTTTAATCAACTGATTTAAATCACCGCACCTCTGCTATATTTACAATTGATTCTATAGGCAGACATTTCTTGAGTTGGAAAAATAATCCATTCTTCTACCTACATCTCCAAGCCCTCAAACTTTACCGTTTCCACCAAATCTGGGGTATGATTGAGGAGTGTTTCCCCATCGCGGGAATGGATGGCGTCACCCTTCGTATCAGCGGAGTCAAACGATTGATGTGACAGCTCCAATTGATGGAAATTGTCCACTACGCTCAAGTGTATCCGGCCCCGACCCATACGATCAGATAAAGCCGGAGATTGCTGTCTTCGGTCTCCAATATCCCCTCCGCTGTAAATAGGCGAACGGAGATTCTGACTGGCCATCTCCCTTTCTGTTCTGATTTCTACAGTTGGTTTTCGACGATATTTCATGTTGGTCCCAAATTGAAAAGGAACTTCGCATGTTGAAAATGTTATGTTTTAATCTTTAGAATATGGGAGGGTGGAATCTCAAATAGACGTGAAATCTCGCAGAGAAAAAGACATCCGAAGGTAACACTCGTGTTTAGATTCATGACATTCGAAAATAAGATCTGTGGTGTCCTTCGTCCGCCCATGAGTTTTCATATTCTTTGCTTCGCTTATGAGCGAAAAATCTAGCCATTAGATATGGGATGATATAATAAGAAAGGGAAATAAATTCATGGTTTCCGCACATCTGGAAAGTCATGAAAAGTCATGAATATGGATAATGGTTTAATTTTGTCATGAAAAGTCATGATTTTCGGAAAAAATTGAGTAAAAGTCATGAAAAACTATAGGCTGTCATGGATTCACTAGGCTTTAATAGCGTGACTTTAATCGCCTAATAATAAGTTTAAGAAATTTATATTATTTATTTAAGGATTCTCCAGCTAGTAAAATCTGCTCTTCTAGAATTACAGGTTCTATTTTTCCGAAAAAATTTTGTACTGTTCGATGGCTAGAAAACAGTGATTGCATAGCAAGAGCCATTGAAATAGTTGAGCCAGTCACGAAGTATCTGTCACAGTTAAAACATACTGATAGCAAACTTAAGGCCTCTTTGAAAACATCTATGAAAGATCCTTTCATAAAATGCAAACTTGCTTTCGTTAGGTCATTGTCACTACAATGTGAAACTTTTTTGACAAATTTTCAAAGTGTAAAAGTGTGTGTGCCCTACTTGTATGCAGAATTGTCTCAGCTGTTAGGAGGGATCATAAAAAAATTTGTCAAGCTTGAAAAAGTTGTTGAGGGCTCAGCATTGTTGAAACTTGACCTCAAGTCTAAAGATAGTCTCTTGGAAGCTAAGAACATAGATATTGGCTTTGGAGCTAAAAAATACTTCAAAGATTTAAAAATAGCTGACAAGACAAAGCTTTTTTTTCTGGACTGTCAGAAAATTTTGCAGAATTTGGTTCAAAATATTATTGATAAGAGCCCACTCAAATATAAACTTGTTAGAGGTTTATCCAGCTTGCATCCTTCTGTTATGTTGAATAATTTAAATATTGGGTTAACTCGGTTTAGCATAGTTCTTGAAGTACTACATAATGCAAACCAAATCACCGAGACAATAGCAGAAAGAGGAAAAGACCAATATGTGTCCTTTTGCTCTGTTGTCAAAGAAAGACCTCAGGATGAGTTTGAAAATTTTTTGTTTGATGAGTGCAATCTATAGCTCGATAACTTTTACTATGGATTATTATCAATGGGAAGATCTGTGGCAGGTTGTAAAATTATGCTTTATATTCCCCCATGGAAATGCTTCAGTGGAAAGGGGCTTCTCTTCCCCTTGCTAATGCTAGTTGAAAACTTGAAAAAGAAAAGTTTGATTAATCAAAGACGAGCATACGATGGAATTGAATCTCGTGGGAGAGTTGAAAATGTCTCTATTACTAAAAGAATGTTGTTAGATGTTCGTGGTGCGAAGCATCGGTATAGAGCGGATTTAGTGAGGAAGAAAGAATATTTAGATAAAAAAAAAAGCATCAAAGACACAAGAAAAGAGAAAATTAGAAATTGAATTGCAGCATTTATATAATCAGTAAAAGAAAATCCGATTGGAAAAAGAGAAGGAAGAAACTGAATTTGAAGAAAAAATTCAAATTTTGGAGGAAGAGAAAAAATCCTTACTGTGAAGATTCAAATTAAGTTTAAATATAAGAACTTTATATTGAGACATTAATTTTTGAGATTAATACAGAAATGTAAATAATCATTATTGTGATACATTAAATATTTTTGAAAAAAACATCACAGTTGCATTATTTGCTGCTAATTTTACTTTCTTATCATTTGGCTAAAGTTAATGATTTCAAATTGAATTGGAAAAAGTTTAGTTGCATTTACAAAATTGCTATATGATTAAGCTTAGATTAGATATGGAAATACAATAATTTATTTCTATGTACACGAGTTTGTAAGCATTTATAAATACTTTTTCTATCCCAAAATTCCTGTATTATCTCCGAACGCATACATTTTGTTTGCATTTACGTAAGACGTTTAATTCATATGTACTTTAACTAAAGCATTTCTAAGTCATGGAAAATTATTGGCCGTAATCAGGGGAAGACATGAAAATTCATGATTTTGTAACACTGTATTTTGGCAGATACCCTGTAAATTAGATTCAAGCCATTCGAAAATATGATCTATGGTCTCCTTCGTCCGCTCCTGACTTTTCATATTCTTTGCTTCTCTCATGAGCGAGAAATCTAGCCATTGCATATGGGATGATATAGTAAGTAAGACGGAAATAAAATTATCATTCGGGTTATTGGAGGACAGACAGATTAGTTCTGTGGATGGAATGAAAAACTAATTTCTTAATGGTTAACAGGGTGCGTAGCGTCATGAAAAGTGCTTAAAAAGTGCTTAAATTTGAAAACCATTTTTAAGCACCTTAAAAGTGCTTACTTTTGAAAACAGGTGCTTAAAAAGTGCTTAATTTTCCCAAGAAATGCAAAGAAAACATTCTTTCTTCAAAACCTCAGACGTTGAATACGATAAATCGAAAGCATAGTCATAAAGCTTTGTTTACCGGATGCATCAAGAAAGAAAACCTACGTAAGAGAAGAATTCGGGGAAGGAATCCAGGGTGTGATAGGTCCAGGGGTGTCGACACATGTTAAGATAACGCTTATAGTCCAGTCAACGAAGGCCCAAAATGAAGGTGTAAAAAACATTAAATCATATAGTTTTAAAAATTGTTACATATTTTCGTAAGGGACTCCTGATGAACGTACTAAATGGCCCCGGTCCTGAGGGGGGGGGGGGCTCGCTCCGCCATCTCGTATTTCATCCCTCTTTTTTAGTTTTTCTTGAATATCTCGAAAACTATTCAATTTTCAAATTACAGTTGATATAACAAATTAAAGAGTGTACAATTCCCTACAATGCATGCTTTTATTTTTCTTCTAGCTTTAATAGTTTTTAAGATAATTGGTCTCAAAACGGATGAATTTAAAAAAAAATCGTAGTTGATAGTCCAGTCAACTATGGGTTTGAAAAAAACATTAAATCGTATAGTTTTGAAAATTGGTACACATGTTCGCGAGAGGCTTCTGTTGAACATTCTAAAGGTTCCCGTCCTGGGAGCGGAGCTTGCGCTGCCATCTTGAATTTCACCCCCCCTTTTTTTTTTAGTTTTTCTTGACTATCTCGAAAACTATTCAGTTTTCAAATTCAAATTGATTTAACAAATTAAAGAGGGTAAAATTCCCTACAAATGCATGCTTTTATTGTTCTTATTTCTTTAATAGTTTCCAAGATAATGGGTCTCACAGTTTGCTGAAATCTTGGATTTCATCTCCCTTTTTTAAAGTTTTTCTTGAATATCTCAAAAACTAATCTATATAACAAATTAAAGGGCTTGAAATTTCCTACGAATGCATGCATTTATTATTCTTCTAGCTTTGATAATTTCCGAGATAATCGGTCTCAATTTTGCCCCCATCTTGGATTTCATCCCCCATTTTTAGTTTTTCTTGAATATCTGAAAAACTATTCAATTTTCAAATCACATTTTATTTAACAAAGTAAAGAGCGTAAAATTCCCTACAAATGCATGTTTTTATTGTTCTCCTTTCTTTAATAGTATGAGAAAATGGGTCTCAAAGTTTGCCCCATCTTTGATTTCAACCCCCTTTTTTAGTCTTTTATGAATATCTCAAAAACTATTCAGTTTCATGTAATACAACAAATTAATGATTGTAAAATTCTCTACAAATACATGCTTTTATTTTTCGTCTAGTTTTAAGTTTTTGAGATGTTCCAGAAAACCAAAAAAAAGGGGATAAAATCCAAGTTGGCGGCAAACTTGGATACCCATTACATCGGAAACTATTAAAGATAGCAGAAAAATAACAGTATATATTTGCAGGAAATTTTGGGCTCTTTAATTCATTAAATCAATTATAATTTTATAACTAAATAATTTTCGAGATATTCAAGAAAAAACTAAAAAGGGGGTGTGAAATCCAAGATGGTGGCGCGAGTCTTCCCCCCTCAGGAAGGGGGACTTTTAGTATGTTTATCAGGAGCCCCTCACAAACATGTTTATCAGTTTCAAAACTATACGATTTAATGTTTTTTTGAAACCCTTCGTTGACTGGACTATTAATGACTTTTTTTTCGCTCCCTCTTTCTTCAACTTGAAATACTCCTTCTTTCTTCTTGAAGTAATGGAGTGGTTATCCCAAAGGAGCAAATTAACTGGTAATTTGTTAATTTTAAGAAATGTTGGAGAAGGTCACAGATTGTTATTGTTAATCGTATAAAAGTTGTTTTAATTTTTGGTAACGACAGTTTGCATTATCATTTTTATTTTTTTGTCAAACTAAAAAGACGTTCTTTGTTTTATAATAGAAGACGTGAAAATACAGAAATAAATGGTAAAATTAAAAAATTACATATTTTAAATTTAAAAAATATACATATTTAAATTTTTAAATAAAAACTATGCCGTATTATGAAACAGAAAAAAACATCTTATACATAAAAAATATGTGGGTCTACGTATGCGTGCATGTACAAAGGTGCTTAATTATTTTGGATAAAGTGCTTAAAAAGTCCTTAAAAGTGCTTAATTTTTACAGCAATTTCTCACTACGCATCCTGGTTAAGCATCTGTACCAAGTGAAAAAAAAACTTTTACAGATACAACATCTACATCACTTGTAAGGAAAAGGTTAAATACAGTGTTCTGAAATATCTTCAGAAGGTTCTACCATATGTAATACAATAAACTTGAACAATGTTAGGGATCAGTTAGAAAAGATAAAGGCAATTTTAAATAGAAAATTACGCAGAATAAACGGATGTAACTTTCTTCAGATGCTTTCTTCAACTAGATCAATCAACGGAACGTTATTTTCAGAGTTCCGCTGATTCGATGAGAACTTGCACCTCCACATCAGAATTGAGTTGAATTTAAATAGAATTTCTAATTTTGCATAGTTCACATTTCTTAGTTCTTCAAAGTTAACAACTTTTATTTTTATAAATTTGACGTTACTAATGCAAATTCATTTAACCGCTTAAAGCCATAACCCGATTTAACTCGTCATAAATACCGTAGGTTACAAAATAACTCGGTCTTTAAGCGGTTAAAAAGTATAACTTTAAAGTTTTTTAAGATAGTACTAGATCTTTTACTAGATACTTTTAAGGTAGAACAATAATCAAATTTTATAATTATATTATTTATCTTAAAAGTGTGAAAATCATACTTTCATTGCATATCTTGAGTACTAATTATACATTTCTTATTTCATACGATTTATTTGCATGCAGATAGGCATTTACAGTAAAACACAAGTTATCAGATATGCCTCTGAAATCACAAATCCTAAAAGCACATACTGTATTGCATGGAAATAATCTCGAAGGCAAGATACTTTTGTAACCATATCCTCACTTTTTACTTTCTCGTGTACGAAGTATACAGAAGAAAAAGTATTGTAATCGTCAAAAAACTAGAGATTTTGACGAATCTCCACGTTTTAGACCTCCCTGAGTCCGAAAAACACAATTTTGGAATTGTGTCTGTGAACACGATAACTCGAAAACTATTAGATCTACGGGGATGAAATTTGGTATGTGATCTTTACACATAATTTGTAGGTTTCTATCGAATTTTGGACAAAATCCGTCAAAGGGAAGTCTGTCTGTTTGTATGTCCGCGGTCATGTGAACACTATAACTCAAAAAGTTGAATAGCTAGATTGATAAAATTTGGTACACGGTTTTATCGTCATGAATGTAGGTCCGTATAAAATTTTGGGCCAAATCCGTCAACGGGCTGACTGTCTTTCGGTCTGTATAATCGCATACTTTTTTCCTTCTGAAACGAACTCCATGCGCATGCCTAGTGGTAGCAATACCTGTGCACGTGGTAGGATTACGCCACTTTGTCCTTGAGATGGTAAGAGTAGAAAATCGGTTCGCGTTTAATCGCACGCTTCTATTTGATTCTTGACGTAAATATTTTAGAATCACTTTAATCTACAGTGAAAAACCTGATAGTCATTGGATTCTGGATTAGAGTAGGTTCGAATTTTTTTATCCACGCGGGGGGAAGGGAAACAGCACCTTTTGGGGAAAGTATACGAGAAAGTTTAGGGGAGACCACTCCCGCTGGCTACTTTCTCGTGCACGAAGTATGCAAAAGAGAAAGTATTGTAATCGTCAAAAAATTCGAGCTCGAGATTTTGATGAATCTCCACGTTTTAGACCTCCCCGAGTCCGAAACACACAATTTTGGAATTATGTCTGTCTGTCTGTGAACACGATAACTCGAAACCTATTAGAGCTACGGGGATGAAATATGGTCTGTGGTCTTTACATAATTTGTAGGTTTCTATCAAATTTTGGACAAAATCCGTCAACGGGAAGTCT
The DNA here is from genome assembly GCA_013235015.1 of Araneus ventricosus. NCBI lineage: Eukaryota > Metazoa > Arthropoda > Arachnida > Araneae > Araneidae > Araneus > Araneus ventricosus. The sequence continues at coordinate 18,652 of BGPR01000777.1, forward strand.
CTCTGTCCGCGTTCGTGTGAACTCTATAACTCAAAAACTTAAGTAGCTAGATTAATAAAATTTGGTACACGGTTTTATCGTCATGAATGTAAGTCCGTATAAAATTTTGGGCCAAATCCGTCAAAGGGTTGACTGTCTGTCGGTCTGTATAATTTACTTTGGAAAAGAATCTTATCTCCACGGGCATGCGTACTGGAAGCAATCTTCTCTGTACGCGAAAGCTATGGAGCGAATTACGTTAGTTTGTCCTTGAGTCCCGCAAGAGCGGAAAATCGGTACGCATCTCTTTGAATTTGATTCTTTAGCTAGATATTTTTCAATCACTATAATGAAAAACCTTCTGACAGTCATTGGATTCTGGGTAACAGTAGGTTCGAATTTTTTTAGCCACGCGGGGGAAGGGGAAACGGCACCTTTTGGGGAAGTATACGAGAAAGTTTAGGGGAGACCACTCCCGCTGGTCCCTTTTAAGTCTCCCCACGAAGGTCACTGATTAATTTTAGATTGCTAATACTATGGGCGGTACTATTACCAGTGGCGAATCCAGGATTCGATTCTGGAGGGGGGGGGGTGAGGTCATGAAAATTTTGCATCGTAGTGACGAATGTCAAACCTCATGGCTTATGTAAACCAAAACACTTTAACTTTGCAGACTTTCCTCACCTGGCAATAAGAATTATAAAGAACACTACAATACTTTCGATAATTTAACTAAAAAATACAATGAAATAACTAGCAAAAAAATGTTTTCGAACGCGTCAACGCTACAATTACAAGTGGAATGACTAGAAAAGTAGGAAACTTTTCGAATCTGTCAAGCAGAAAGCAGTGTTGTCACGATTTTATTATTTTTTAGAAAAATGAAAATTGAGAACAAACAGTTGTAGTGATTTTAAATAAAATCAAGAATTTTGGTTCAGCTCTGGGGGGCTGCCCCCCCCCTGGATTCCTCACTGGTACTAAGAATATTAATTACAATATTGTTTGCCTGTGCTTGTCAGGCGCATTGCGCTCGAAGTCGCCGATGCGAATATTGCACCCGGCGGAGGGTTAACTTTAATATAAAGAACATAAGTGTAGCCTATAAAGAGAGTTTGGAATAATTCAACACTCAAAACATTTCAGAATTACATTCTGTAATTAGATAAAATAGAAATAGATGTTCAATTAACCGGGGTTGTACTATATTTGAAAACGGCAGGGAGGGAAAGGATCTTTCCTTGCTCTCTAGGAAAAGTTTCTCCTTTAATAGGAACGTTGAAATAATGACTGAAGCAAAAATTTTGCAAATTTTAGAAACGCAGGAACTATGTATGACCGAAACTTTCCGTCGCATAAACGAAGAAATTTATCATTACAATTGTTACGAATGAATCGGGACTGTGATGAAACGAAGTACAGTAGAGTCTCCCTACAACGAAGTCTCCCTTAAACGAATTTCTCCCTATAACGAAATTTTTAATCGGAATGTTAAATAACATTCCAAATATTCTCCATATAACGAAGTGGTTGTCTCCCTATAACGAATTTTTTCAGACCTTTATCTTTTCGATTTTCGTCATTTTTGAAGAAAGTTGCTAATTTCTGTGCACACAAATCGCTCACACGTGCCTGTTTCTGGAACCACTCGCATTGTTCATTCCAGCGTTAACACATAACAATAGAATGCTATGTGAAGGGTAATGCAATTGTGGGGACCTGGGTTTCTACAGAGGGAGCAACATTTCTACGGGTAAAGATTCCAAGAATCGGAATCGAGTGGGGGTGGAAACAGCAAATGGATGTGACAATACGCATTTTATGTTTATCCGTACTAGTACATATTATTCTCTAAATTGGTGAATTGTCTTCACTTTTGAGCATTTTATTTATACAATAAAAATTAGTATAATTTGAACAAATTTATAATAAATATTACTTCATTTTTAATTGAAAGTCATAATTAAATATTTTTGAACTTATCGCACATACTAAAAGGTTTGTAACATTTACTTAAATAACTGCAAAAATCTCTAATCTCCGTATAACGAAATTTTCTCTATAGCGAATTTTTCAACTGGAACCAAGGATTTCGTTATAGGGAGATTCCACTGTATAAATGAGAAACACATAAACGGTGCTTTCCTATACTTAGTTGCGAAAAACTATAACGAAGAATTCCGACCTTGGGCGATTTAGCCAAGTTCAGGAACGGCGCTAGAGTTTGCCCGACGGGGGGTGTACGGTCTCCCCGACAGGAGGGCACGACCTGCTGTATGGGGGGACGAATATAATGAAATTGGTCTCAGATTTTCGCCAGATTATTATTTATCAACTATTGTTATATACACTGTACAAAAATTTTCTCCGACATGCCCCCCCCCCACCGTCTGGCGCCACCCCTGGCCAAGTTAATACGCATTGCAACCGAGCAAACTCAGCCGCGCATCATTCGCAACGCCCCCTTACCGCCCGCTTGCTACTAGACGCCCCCTCTAATGTTCCAGGCATTCTCCAAGACGCATTGTCGCTCACTTTGAGATGCACTGCTTTTACTCTGTCGCTCATTTCCTCAGTTGCCTTCAGGTAGATTTTTAATATTGTGTTATATTTCTTAGTTAAAACCTTAACAATTTGTTTTCTCCATTATCTAATTATTCTATTCTATTTTGAGAATGTGCTACCATATTGATTTACCGAAGAGTATGGATTGCACTTAATTTTTGTAGCCATTTATAACATCTATGAATGACTTAATCCAGCTTATTCGTTTAAAAATACGATAATTCATTGCACGTGATACGTACGGGCCAAATAGTTATATGATTAATATTCATATTTGAAAATGAATAATGAAGTGATTTCTTTCTATCTTATTAACTTTATCCTTTCTGGCAGTACAAATTCATCTCCTTGTATGTTGGACTTCCGCTTTGAGGATTCCATTGACTTAGCATTACACCGGAATTATTGTTCGTTTTAATATCCTGAGATTAGCAATTTTGGACGATTTTACACCGGAAAGGAGTGTCAGGCAATGAATCATATGAGCACATTTCCGGAGTTCTTTCTTAGTTCACGCTCAGTAAAATGTAAACATCTCCCCTTCCATTCTTTTTTTCCTATTTGTAAACATCTCCCCTTCCATTCTTCACTTCCCCCCGGTTTTGATGAAAATAACTCCGACTGGTGCATGATCAAAAGCGTGGAGGGTTTCGGAATCCGAAAACATACTCTGCGTATTGTATAGAAACGGATTCGGAAACCCTCCGCGCTTTTGCGCATGCGCCAGTCGGAGTTATTTTCCTCAAATAGGAGAAAAGTGAAGAATGGAAGGGGAGATATTAACATTTATGATTTTTTTGATGATTTTTAACCAATCAGCAGCCTCATCGAGCAAGTGCTGCGCATTGATTGGTGGATCGTCTTCAAGACGGCTATTGAAATGGTGTGAAGTGGTCTAAGCCAGCGATATTCAAAGCTCCTTAACTCGCTCAGTTTTAGTCGTTGAAGAGTGGGACTTTTTCTGTTTAAAATGTTACAGTGTCAAGAATATTTGACTAAATATGATTTATAAGACCGGGGGGGGGGACTGTATAAAAAAGTTAGATTTCGTAACTTTTTCAGGAATATATCTATTCACTCAAAAAGCATATATTATAATTCTTCCCTTCATTTAAAGCATTTTGCAAATTGAAACTATATGTCTATCTCTAACGGTTTAGAAATTAGCTTTTGGAGCACGATAACTGTGGACTCCTTCTATATCGCTTGTTACGAGGATGGATCCAAAAAAAAGTTTGCAAGGATGATAAAAAATTATTTATTAACAGTAGACAGAAAATACAAAAGGGAATTAAGAGGCATACTCGCCGATCACTTTTCCACATAATCACCAAATCTATTTAGGCATTTATCTGAAAGCAGGACCAACTTGTTTAACCCGGCTTGGTAGAAATTACGTCCCTGCCCATTGAGCCACTTCTCGGCAGCTTTTTACTTTCTCGTATACGAAGTATACTAAGAAAAAGTATTGTAATCGTCAAAAAATTCGAACTCGAGATTTTGACGAATCTCCCCGTTTTAGACCTCCCTGAGTCCGAAAAACACAATTTTGGAATTATGTGTGTCTGTCTGTGAACACGATTACTCGAAAACTATTAGAGCTACGGGGATGAAATTTGGTATGTGATCTTTACACATAATTTGTAGGTTTCTATCAAATTTTGGATTAAATCCGTCAACGGAAAGTCTGTCTGTCTGTATGTCCGCGGTCATGCGAACGCTATAACTCAAAAACTTGAAAAGCTAGATGGATAAAATTTCATACACAGTTTTATCGTTATGAATGTAGGTTCGTATAAAATTTTGGGCGAAATCCGACAATGGGTTGACTGTCTGTAGGTCAGTATAATCGCATACTTGTTTTACTTGCGTGCTGGAAGCAATCTCTGCGCTTGCGCAAGCTATTAAGCGAAAGCGAACGAAGTCGTTTTCTCCTGTTTTCGCTCGCGCACGTCTCGCATTAGCGGAGCTTATACTAGAGGCGATAGAAAATAAATATTGCTAAGTTTTAATACATACGCATCTCTTTGAATATGATTCTTCACCTAAATATTTTACAGTCACTATAATCTACAATGAAAATCCTTCCGATAGTCGTTGCATTCTGGGTTACAGTAGGTTCGTTTTTTTTTTATCCACGCAGGGGGAGAGAAAATTACAAATTTTTGAGAAGTATACGAGAAAGTTTAGCGGAGGCCACTCCCGCTGATTTCAGATCACTGTTTGGAGAGAACCTACTCCAGATAAGTGTTTGGAACCCAGATTGAGTGCCGAATCTGGACTGTAGGAGGGTGGCTCCAGACTTCCCACTTGAACTTTCGCAGCAATTCTTGAGTTTTGCGAGCAGTATGGGCATTGTCATGCAAGAGGACGACACCATCACTCAACATGCCAGGGCGTTTGCGTCGGATGGCTTCACGATGGCCCACTGACTATTTCCTTTTTACGAAATTGAAGGAACACTTATCTGGAACAAGGTTCTCTTGAGACAGTGATGTCAAAACAACTGCCGAGAACTGACTCAATGGGCAGGGACGTCATTTCTACCAAGCCGGTTTAAACAAGTTGGTCCTGAGTTCAGATAAATGCTTAAATTGATTTGGTGATTATGATGAAAAGTGATCAGCAACTGGAGCCACCCGCCATGAAGCCCAGATTTGGCACGAAGTGACTATTTCCTTTTCTCGAAATTGACGGAAAACTTAACTGGAACAAGGTTCTCTTCAGACAGTGATGTGAAAACAACTCCCGAGAACTGACTCAATGGGCAGGGACGTCATTTCTACCAAGCCGGCTTAAACAAGTTGGTCCTGATTCAGATAAATGCTTAAATAGATTTGGTGATTAGGTGGAAAAGTGATCGGAAAGTATTCCTCTTAATTCCCTTTTGAATTTTCTGTCTACTGTTAATAAATAATTATATATATTTTTTGTAGCCTTTTTTTCCCATCCATCCTCGTATATGGGATGAACCCGGAGATAGTTTTGACAAGTCTCTTAAATATCACTTCTGGAGTATTTATTATGCATCCTTAAGAAACACCCACGTTTTCACCTCTAAGGGTCGCATTTGTTGTTTCTTAACCAGTTTAAATGGCTCTGCCGGATGATTTATTAACTCTTTAAACTATTAAGCGTGACGCGTTAGAGACGTGACTTCACTAACAATAGTTGAGGCGTTTACGTGAATAGCAGTCATTGCAACCATGATTGTTTCCTGCTGACAATGCTTTTTTTTAACTAGGAAATCGTGCTGACGTTTTGGAACTGAGAGCTTCCGCATAGCACTCTCCGTCGCACGTGGGCCGTGCGATTCTGATGTTTCTGTCATCCAGAGTTTCTGATGACAATGCTTATTTTCACCGGTGACTTCATTTCAGCATCAGGCATTGAAATTTCGATGACAGCAGGAAGTTATTTTTGTGGATGTGGTCATTGTTGATTGTAAATAGCCGCAGAATTATTGTGGTGGTGGCCGTGATGAAGCTCAATGCAGGTGTGATGGAGTTCAGGATTTATCAGGAATTCCGGATTTTTTTACCTTCTCAAACCGGGAATTTCAGGATATTTTTATATTCACTATGTATCTCAGATTTTGATTTAAAACAAATACGATAGAGTCTCCTTACAACGAAGTCTCCCTACAGCGAATTTCTCCCTATAACGAAGTTTTTAATCGGAATGTTAAATAACATTCAAAATATTCTCCATATAACGAAGTGGTTGTCTCCCTATAACGAATTTTTCAGACCTTTATCTTTTCGATTTTTGTCATTTTTGGAGAAAGTTGCTAATTTCTGGGCAAACAAATCGCTCACAAGTGCCTGTTTCTGGAACCACTCGCATTGTTCTTTCCAGCGATAACGCATAACAATAGAATGCTATGTGAAGGGTAATGCAGTTTTTGGGACGTGGGTTTCTACAGAGGGAGCAACATTTCTAAGGGTCAAGATTCCAAGAATCGGGGTGGAGTGGGGGTGGAAACAGCAAATGGATGTGACAATACGCATTTTACGTTTATCCGTACTAGTACATATTATTCTCTAAATTGGTGAATTGTCTTCATTTTTGAGCATTTTATTTATACAATAAAAATTAGTATAACTTTAATAAATTTATAATAAATATTACTTCATTTTTAATTGAAAGTCATAATTAAATATTTTTGAACTTATCGCACATACTAAAAGGTTTGTAACATTTACGTAAATAACTGCAAAAATCTCTAATCATCGTATAACGAAATTTTCTCTATAGCGAATTTTTAAACTGGAACCAAGCGATTTCGTTATATGGAGGCTCCACTGTATATCATTAAGGTAGAGCACAACCTTTATACCCTCGCATAGCCCTTGATTAATCTTTTAATTTTCACGTACCCATTACCATATCCTCCCACCACCACCAACCATCCGTCCATGCAAAGAAGTTTTTATCAATAATGTCAAGGACTTAGGTTAGCTTAAGAGTGAAATGACTCGAATTAATAACATTTATAGAATTTTCTTTTGATTTTACATTTTATTGCATTTTTACAATAGTATTACGCCAAAACAAATGAAATCAGTAGTGTAGTAGTTTGCATTAATTTATAAGGGTGGCTAAAAATTACACTCTGTAATAATCAACTTTTAAAGTGGTATAGTCATTAAATAGCAAGTACAGTGAAACCTCTTCGAACGGCCACCCCTGCATAGCGACCACCCCTCTTAACGGCCAATTTTTCGTGGCACGGATTTTTCGGCTCATAGACCTAATGTTAAAATAAGCCCTCTGAACGGCCGCCGGGTGGGTTCGCCCATCCCATTTAACAAACGCATCGGTTAGAGATTTACTTTTTGAAGTGAAAAACGAACTGAAAAAATGTTTTTTTTTCCGAGAAGGGTAAAAACTTAAAACTGTCACAAATTGTATCCTTTTTCCAAAAAAATCTAAGAAATTATTAAATAAAGTACTATTGTCTCTTTAGATAAGTCTCAAACTTCATTTTAAATAAGAAATATGTATCAGACTTTTTTTATTATGTATTATAGCAATTATCTTGTAATTGTAACGAAAACCCTTTAGAACGGCCACCCCCTCTGAACGGCCAATTTTTCTCGGAACGGAGGGCTGGCCGCTCAGAGAGGTTTCACTGTATTAACTAGGGGAAACAAAACTCTGTAACTTTTTTAATTCCTTATTTTAATTTGTTTTTTCCGCCATTACCGTCTTTGATTTCGCGTAGCCCCAATTGATCCTTCGCGTACCTCCAGGGATACGTGCACCACAGTTTGGGAACCTCTGAGGTAGAGTAATAATTTTAGATTACATCAAAGTTAGTGGAGTAGTCAAGCTTCTTGCCGAAATAAATTAGTGGAAATCCAATCATTTTGTTAAAATATGCCCGTGTGTGCATGGGTCGATCCAGGCGAAAATTGGGGCCGTTTTGCGGCCCCTTCACAAAATTCAACTTCATGAAAACGGCCCCTTCACAAAATTCAAATTCATAAAAACGGCCATTTTACAAAATTTCATTTTATAAAAATGATCCCTTTTTAAAATTTTTCCACGGCTAAACAACTATTCTCGAAAATTTGTCCAGTATTAGGTATCCTTACTTTTCTATATCAAATCGATTTTAAAAGTGAAGATGCATTTCTGCATAATTAAGTGTTTAGTTAAGAGAAGGTTCCTATGTGTCAACATACTTTTAACCATAAACCACTATTATTTTTTTAAATCTGACTTCTTTGTTAAAAGTTTTTCAATGTGGCATTGCACAAAATATATATACGAGTATTTTTTTTTCAGTATTATATCAAATTACTGCATATATTTGGTTCAATGAAACACTCTTCATATTAAACGTAAAATATAGAAATATGACTGCTAAAATTGAAGGTTTTACATGATAAAAAAATAGTTATATTTTTGAACAAAAATATTTTTTTTCACAAAAATATTTTTATTTTTCACAAAATTAATTTTTTTCTCACAAAAATGGTCCCCTAAAAAAACCTGGATCGACCCCTCGTGTGCATCACATTAACAATCTACAATTATTCGAAATTATGTCGGATTTTTACAACACGCTAGTTTTCAGGATTTTTTACTACCCCTGGCCAAGTGCTTCGAATTAGCATTTTTTAAAATAATTATTGCAGTAAAAAGAATATAAATACGAATTAAGGGCATTAAATCCTCCATAACGAGCGCACATGCGTCAACCTTTGAGAGTTAGGACCCTTCATCGGTAGGAAGTAACTCGAACCTCCACACGCCATTATTATATCCCACTGGGAAGCGAGACTCTGCTTACTTACGGCAGATTCTCATCCTCATGTTCGAGGTGTCCCCTTAAATGGGAACTTAGGGAATAAACTATTCGCTAATTCTGTACGTCAGAGATAAACTATCTTAAGTAGCGATTTTAGCGTTTTACTGGAGAGCCAAAAGAATTTCCAGAGTGAAATGTATTGCAAAGCGCAATTTATATTTTGAGCGCTGATCGTTTCAAAATGCCAAGACTAACACTTTTGGACGATTTTTCTCCAGAAAGGGGTGACAGGCATTCAGTAAGATGAGCGAATTATGGAGTTCTTAGTTAGGTCGCACTAAAGGAAATGTAAACATCTCTCCCCTCCCTATTTTGGTGAAATCAACAGGGTTCGCACGCGTCCTTAAAAGTCCTTACTTTTACATTTAGTCCTTACAAATCCTTATTTTTATGCCCCATTTTTAAAAAGTCCTTGAAAGTCCTTACTTTTTGCCACCTAAGCTAGAGCAAAATACATGCAGTATTTAGAAAGTGAACGATCCGAAGAAAAGACTGAAACAAAACAACTGAAACAAGAAGCTCTAGGAAGAAATAGATTTTTTTAAAAACAAAAGAAAATGTTCCAAACAAATGGGGAAGCAAATGATTTAGCTAATGAGGCTGAAAAGTCAAAGGACATAAATTCATAATAAGGACATTTATTCAACCGCATGAACTAAGAAAAACAATTACTGAAAAAAAATTAAAATAAATACCTGGGCTGTAAAATTGAATGAAAAAAGTTTTGTTTTGATTACCAGTTTCATGGGTTTTTTTTCATGACTTTATTAACTCATATTTTTAAGAGTTTTTGTCGTGTTAAATTTGTAATGAATGTTTCTTCTATGTTTTATATTATACTTTATCATCTAATAGGTTGAATTTGCAAAAATGAGACATTTTATTTAAAGATGCGTGCAACGATTAGTTAAGTTTATTCAATTTAGAGGTCCTTATTTTTTGTTTTTTTTAGTCCTTTAAAATCCTTGATAGTCCTTGATTTTCTTTTAAGGAAATGTGTATGAACCTTGATCAACTTTGCCGGGCGCACGAGCAGAAGCGCGAAGTGTTTTGGAATCCGAGAACTGTGTGTGTCAGTATTTTTTGCTCTTTTCGACCTACTCCTACATCACTTTGCCAATCTGAAGACGTTGTACAGATAATGCAAAATCAATAAAAACATCAAAATCAACAGAATTTGGCGTAAGATAGTTCACCTCTGAGGTACAGAATTAAAATCCTTGTAAACGTAACAAGTGTTGATGAATCTACCATTAAATCAAAGTGGCACCAAGCAGCTGTGCCAGACTGCCTTATCGTCCTACTTCAACGGAGCTTCTTAGTGCCATAATGTCTTCTAAATGGGCTTCTGAAAGTGATGGTGATGCATTAAGCCGACTAATTAAATCCGAGAGAAGGATTTCATAATGAGAGATGTCCTAATCGTTGGACAATAATTAGACGGCTAATGGCAGTGGAATTGCGCGAAGTGCCTTTGTAACTTTCATTGGAGTGCTTTGATACTGATGTATGCGATGAAGCGCATATTAACATGTTTTAATTTATGAATGCTTCCTGTGTGCATTACGGAATGAGAAGTGATGGCAGGTGTTTTATGGCGCGATTGATAAATAATGCGACCCAAAGTTTTGAAGATTGAAGTCAATCTACGTTATGTTACAGTCACAGGGTAAACGTAGCTGTGAATATCATCTAACGTCAAACTTCACGTTGAGGAATGTACCATCGAGTTATTACTTTCTCATATACGAAGTATACAAAGAGAAAGTATTATAATCGTCAAAAAATTCGAACTCGAGATTTTGACGAATCTCCACGTTTTAGACCTCCCTGAGTCCGAAAAACGCAATTTTGGAATTATGTCTGTCTGTCTGTGAACACGATTACTCGAAAACTATTAGAGCTACGGGGATGAAATTTAGTATGCGGTCTTTAAACATAATTTGTAGGTTTCTATCAACTTTTGGACAAAATCCGTCAAAGGGAAGTCTGTCTGTCTGTATGTTCGAGGTCATGCGAACGCTATAACTCAAAAACTCGAATAGCTAGATGGATAAAATTTGGTACACAGTTTTATCGTCATGAATGTAGATCCGTATAAAATTTTGGGCCAAATACGTAAACGGGCTGACTGTCTGTCGGTCTGTATAATCGCATCAACTCCATGCGCATGCGTAGTGGTAGAAATGCCTGTGCAAAGAAGGGATACTCCGAAAACTTGGCAGTTTGCCAAAAACCAATTCTGGCGGCGAGATATTGTAAGGAAGCAAACATTTAGGGCGTCTCGTTTTACTTGCGTATTGGAAGCAATCTCTGCGCATGCGCAAGCTATTCTCCTGTTTTCTTCTCCGCGCGCGGAACTTGCATTGCTAGAGTTTGATAAAAAAAAATAAATATTGCGAAGTTTTAATACATACGTATCTTTTTGAATATGATTCTTCACCTCAATATTTTACTATCACTATAATCAACAATGAAAAACCTTCTGATAGTCATTGCATTCTGGGTTACAGTTGGTTCGAATTTTTTATCAACGCAAGGGGAAGGGAAATGACAAATGTTTGAAAAGTATACGAGAAAGTTTAGGGGAGGCCACTCCCGCTGGTTTTTTCCTCTTGCAGGATGCTCATTGGAATCGGAAATTAAATTGGAACGTAGGGATGGGAAAAACTTACCGTTTTTTTTTTTTGTTTCGGTTAACAGGTTTTCGGTTATTTTTTGTCCCGGTTTAAACTGATTATTTTTTTAAAATCCAAAAATCGAGAGAAAAAAAAACCCGGCAAATCAGCTATCAAAAGGTAGGCACGATTTTAGGTTCGAGTTATGAAGTTTTGAATTTCATCATCTTAGGCCAATAAACTGCCACCGTTTCTTTCAGGTGGACATTGAGATGGTCCAAAATAGTCATAGTTAAGCTTTCAATAACTCGTCAGTTTTGGTCGCAGAAGAGTGGAACAATTTGTTTAAAATTTTCAGTGTGCCACAAATATTTTGATAAATAAGATTAATAGGAGAGAGGGACTGTATAAAAATTTAGACATAGGTGGTTTTTATTATTATTATTATACATATAGACGCAAACAACGCAAAATACGATTATTTACGTCTGTTCTCTCTAAATTTTTTTATTTGTGTACAATTCTTAAAATTTCGTCTACAATACTTATTGTATTAATTACTTATATATAATCTACTTATTACATTAATTAATTATTGTGTTAATACTTACTTATTGTGTATTATTATTAATAAAAATTTCTGACCAAAAGCGTTGCTTTTTTTAAACCAGCGGGAGTAGTCCCCCCTAAACTTTCTCGTATACTCCTAACACATGTGGAGAAAAAATACACTAAAAGGCAGTAAAATGAACAAGCGTCCCTAATTCAGTGGAGGAAAAAGGCTTGGGAATCGGAAGTTTGGAGGCGAAAGGCGTGGGTAGAAACGGAAAAGATTATAGCAAGTGAATCGCGCAGTTACGCAATAACGTCCTCGCGTCATTTTGTGATCAGAAAAGACAAATAGGCGATTCGAAAACTTTTTTTTTCGACCGATTGAAAAGAAAATTGGGCACGTATCTACAATTAATTACTATTAGCAGGCTTCATACCAATTTTTATTTATCAAAGCCCTAGGGTTTACGAATTATAATGTTTAGAAGTTTGTAATTATACAGACAGACAGTCAGCCTTTTGACGGATTTGTCCCAAAATTTGATACGGACCTACATTTCTGATGATAAAACTGTGTACCAAATTTTATCCATTTAGCTATTCAAGTTTTTGAGTTATAGTGTTCACATGAACGCGGTGAGACAGACAGACTTCCCGTTGACGGATTTTGTCCAAAATTTGAAAGAACCCTACAAATGATGCGTCAAGATCATATACCAAATTTCGTCCCCGTAACTCTAATAGTTTTCGAGTTATCATGTTCACAGACAGACATAATTCCAAAATTGTGTTTTGGACTCGGGGAGAGGTCTCAAACGCGGAGATTCGTCAAAATCTCGAGTTCGAATTTTTTGACGATTACAATACTTTCTCTTTGTATACTTGGTATACGAGAAAGTAAAAATGAATATTATGGACTCGCTTTAAATCAAATTATGTGAAGATCCGTGAAGCATTTACAACACTGAGTGGTATTTGAAATAAGAATATGTGCATTCTTTTTTTAGAATGCATAAAGCATTTTCCAGAATGCTTTGAAATACGCATGCTACACACATTAAGTTACAATTAGGAATAATGAACCTGAAATTCATAAAATAATCGTTGATTCCTGATTACATTATTGTTTTCAGTTAGGAATGTCTTATTTAGTGCTTTCTGAAAGCAAAGCTGTGGGATTGAAGTATCTAACTGTTGAATTATTTTAGAAACTATACGTGGTAGGTTATTCAGGAGCGATTGTGTTCCCATTTATCCGGAATTCCAGATTTTTTTATTTTTTGAAATCCGGAATTTCAGGATTTTTTCAGATTTACTACCTTTCTCAGATTTTGTTTTAGAACGAAAATGTCGTTAAGATGTTATAAAAAAATTTAGATTGCAAAAGTTCAATGGAGTCGTAAAATTTCTTGTCTGAATAAATTGGTGAAAGTCCAGTTATTTTGTTAATATATATATATATATATATATAGTAGTAATAACCTCACTTAATTTTATTTCAAATTCTAATATTATATATTTTAAAGTCTTAATAACTCCAGTTTCGTTCCATTTCCCACGCTTAAATCTCTCGTTTTGGCATATTTATTAATAAAAGAATATTTTAATCGTTTCCACGCTCACACAACTCGCGAAATCAGCGACTTATTGTCGCCTTGCATTTTCCCTAAAACACTTACGTAATATACTAAAAATAGCTTATTATTCCCTTCACTTTGATCACATGTCTATCTGTTAAATCCCTACCTGAGAAAAAGCAGGGATTTTCTGCTCTCTTTTGGCTTGAAACCTTATACTAAGATGTACGTACATTCCGTCACTCTCCCATAATAAAATGAAAATTAGAATTTAACTCGGCCTGTTTAATCATTTAACGACTACAATTACGAATACATTTCATATATGTATGTTTGCGTATTACATTGGCATTCTGAATTATTTGAAATTGTGTTAGATTCCCAGGATTTTTGAAATGAAGTCGCAATCACCACTGTAGTTATAATTATTAGATATTTTGAATTAAAAATATTTCTTTGGTCTGTAATTTTATTACAAGATAAGCACTTTGAGGTCCTTTTTGTTGGGCTCTAACTTCTTTTTTCCACAGCCTTTAAAGGTTGAATTATCCTCTAAATTTCTGTTTACCCAAAAATAAAATACAATTTTCGGAATCAATTCCATTGCAATTCTTAAACTCTGAGTCTTAAAGAAAGTAATTGAAAGAAATCGTCTACGTGAGCATCCATGCTATCACTTCCACCGAATGCTCTTCCAAGAAAGTTAGCGAAGCCCTTTATAGCCCCAAATTCAGACAATTTCCAGTCCCATAAAGCCTCGCGAAACTTCTGTCTTCTGAGCAAACACATAAAAGGGGAAGGAAGCTAGCTGCCCTTTTGTCGGCTCGGCCTTATTTGATATTTCGCCTGGATCTAATTAAGAATTGCCATGAATTGAATCTATGTGCTGCCTCTCTCTCTCTCTTCCGCCGTTCAAGTCTTTCTCTTGGTTTATCGTTGTCTCTTTTGCGGTGAAATTCCATCTCTTTAATTTTCCTTTTGTTCTTAGGAATGTTTTTTTTTTTTTCCTCTTTAGCAGTCTTGATAAAGATTCTTTTTGCCTTCTAATTAGAATTCTTATTTGTTACTAAGATGAAAAGATGCTATGCTTTTTGCGTGAAACTCGAGCGAAAAGCTTTGCATTTTTTATGGTGTAAAATGTTGTTTAATTTTTATTATTGAGTTATCCTTTTTTGTAGTCTTACCATGTCTTCTTTATTTCTCACTTCTTTACCACGAATTATAGCTTTTTTAGGTCTGTGTTTTTGAAATATGGGTCTTATTTCCACGTGGAGATTATAGAACCGGACACTTTTCATCCTTTCCTATTATATTTATCTAGAGTAATTTGATTTTTGACTAAGAATAATTTTATAAAATTTAGTGAGGAACTTCAAAATTCAAAGCATCGTTGAAATGAAAATTGCTATTATATTTTGTATAATTATGTTGCTGGGCTGCATGGTGTTTGACATATAGCTCACAAAACTTCACTTACTCTTTTAAACTTAAGATTATGGCTAAACGAAGCCTAGGATCTCTTAAAAGAAGGATTTTAAGATAAAAACAAGGAGATTTTTTTTTATTGTCCACGCAGACCCTGCTCACCCAAAAGGTGTAAATCATGTCACGACTCGGCGGGAAGAAAAATTCCAATAATAATATTAAAGTAATACAATACAATAAAATAAAAGTTTGCAATACAAAACAATATAAGTAAAATAACACAATAAAAGTAATACAATACAAAATACAAATGTGAATATAAATATAATAAAATTCGAACAACAACATGATAAGTAATTATAAATATAAATAATAAATAAATACAAATAGATGTAATAAATAAAGAAACATGCAAAAAAAAATCAAGAAGATTAGTGATCTGTGATCCAATTAGACCATCTTTGGGATTACCTGTTCTTATCTTCCCTTGTTAACATTAAACCTGTGTATCCATCAGGCGTATCACCATATCATAAGTATATCACTATTTACTGGGATTTGATTGAGGACCACAACATTAGTATCGCCAGGGGTGTGAAATCTTCGTGGCTTTATTGGTTCAGCATACATACCAGTCCGTCAGTAGAGGTTTAAAGAAAAATCTACTGGCATAACATCGAACCCGTAAGAACTTAAAACTAAAGCACACTGGAATCTCACTTACTTGTCCAACGTAAACTGGGATTGCTGATGTTGGATAATTGTGAAATCTTCGTGGCTTGATTGGTTCAGCATATATACCAGTTCGTTAGTAGATGTTTAAAGAAAAATCTACTGGCACAACATCGAACCCGTAAGAACTTAAAACTTAAACACACTATAATCTCATTTACTTATCCAACGCAAACGGGGATTGCTGATGTTGGATAATAGGGAAAGAAGGGAAAATAAAGTACTCGTTTTATGCAAAATACCCTGTACCTTGTATCCGTTTTTTTCCTTAAAAAGATACGCAATGAATTCCAAAATAAGATTGAATCGGCATGTTTGATTTGTATAACGTGACCATGAATTGACTCCATCTCACCCAGTCAGTACTTTTATACTCCCATATCCCCATAGTTTAAAATTTCTTGATATAGTTTGTCATTAAAACTTTAGAACCTTGCAATGCAGTCCAATCTTAATAAATCTAAACATGTGCTTTGAATATTATTAATGTAACAGCTTTTTGTCTGAAAGTGTGATTGATCTATTATTAATTCGGTAAGGTGGCTTGTTTCTCCTTGACAGTCTGATAGTTCCTTCAGAAGTCTAGTAGTACCTGCTATGTAACATCATATCAAATAAGTTTCTTGTACTTACATATGTACTTGTATATATTACATACTTGTATATTTTATATAAGTATATAATGTATACAAATATATCATAAGTATGAGTAATAATAATAATAAGTATATAATATTATATAGCAACGGATTCCGAAACCCTCAGCGCTTTTACGCATGCGCCAGTCGGAATTATTTTCATTAAAATAGGGGAAAAGAGAAGAATGGAAGGGGAGATGTTTACATTTTACTTAGCATGATTTAACAAATCTATATATATATATAAAACCCTCCGGAAATGAGCTCATCTGACTTATTGCTTGACACCCCTTTCCGGTGTAAAATCGTCCATAAGTGCTAATCTCGAGATATCTGGTTTGACAGTAAGTATAAGTATATAATAATAAGTAAGTATAATATTTACAAGTACTTATATATTATATAAAAGTATATAATACATATTTGTATTATATACTTGTATATAATACATATATACTTACATATTTACTTGTATGTAACATCATATCAAGTAAGTGTCTTGTACTTGTGAATAAGCTTTATATTTCCAAGGTCTTCTTTTAGCCAAATGTATTGTAAAATGATGAAAAAACTGCATTTTATAGAGGTGGGTTTTTTTCCCCCTTGTACTTCGCCTTAAGTGACATTTGGTAGCTTTTATAGTCTTTTAACCTTTTTCACTCGGAGAGACTTCTCTCATCGCCATTCTAGACGGTGCATCGTTGGCGCTTCTTGATTTTCATGGTTTAAAAAAGAAAAAAAAAAAAATACCTACAGAGTTATAAGAAGAAGTCGCAGAATAATTTTTCAGGAAAAATGATCTTTCACGAATATACATTTTTTTTCGAAGCAATAAAACGAACCCTTGTAATCAGTGAATAATTATGCATGTAATTACTTTTCCGGGTGCAACGGGTTAAAATGTCAAGTGTAATGAATAAAATTCATTACGAAAAGTCTTATTTTTTTCAGTGCAACGAATAAACAGATATTTCTATTTCGATCAGAAACTAATTCTAAACGTGTTCGAAACACCTGCTTTAGCCCGCTTAGTATTGTGCATGGCAGAGCTGCTACACCTGCATGTAAATGCAATTATGCCCTCATGAACCATTTTGGCGTCTACCGATCGTTCCACCGAAATCGACAAGCGTGCTAATAGTTGTCCGCACGCCAAATTCGATCTTCAGGAACATTCTAAAATCAATAAGGTCGCCTGTAGCGATAATTTGTCGCCAGAATCGTAATCGGCGAATTGTAACTGAATGGACCAACTTATTGGCATAATCTCGTTAACGCGGCGTAATCGCAAATACAAATAAGCATGCCAAAACTGCATCTGGCCTCTAGAGGTGACGTCAGTCATTTAGATTGGCGATAAAATTGGCGTTAAGACTGAATGGGAGAAATAATGTATGGTGTAACTGCTTAGAGTGAAGTAATGCTTTGTAATTGCTTAGATGGGCGAGGTAGTGAGAAAGGATTAAGACTGAATATTGATAAGACTAAGGAATTGTTCGATTTAAATACATTAGTTAAGCTAATCCTCGAATCACTAATTCGAAGACTGGTTAATCCGAACTATAATGCTTAAACGCTGTAAAGCACATATAAAATTAAAAAGGTTAGATTTTCTTCGAATTCGGCATTAATGTCCTTTGAAGTCATTAAAAACAAGGTATGCGTCAGGATTTTTAGTCTTTGATTCCGTTTTAATGATTGCACTTCATGTAATGTTCATTTTTCCAACGATTCTAGCCAAACGGAACTCCATTCATAATGCCTACAAAAATACCTATAATAGTAAATGACGTTTAATTGTAATTTTGTTAATTCTGGTAAAAGCAGAAACATGTGTAAACAATTCCCATTCGAAAAAAAATTATTAAAACCTTTAAAGACTGCGATAAAGAATAGATCTTAGACTTTTCTTTTTTACATCGCTAAATAAATAGAAAAGTAGTGAAATCGTTTAAATTGATAATATGAATTCTTTCATTTAAAAAGTGGATTTACAACTCTTGTGTTTCAGTTATTTCTGATAGATGGTTGTTTCGGAATGTGATTGATTCTCGTGAAAAAGAGGGATTGGGAGGAAACTGTAGAAAACCGAATGTCTGCGGAGAAAAAGATGAGACTTTTCTATCGAGCATTTCATGTAGTAGTGAAAAAGAATTCCAACGTTTTCTTGGTTAAATTGGAAACAAAATTAAAATCTCTCGAACAACTTCAATCTCTTGTGGGATTTTAAATTCTATTCCGGGGAAGAGAATTTTGTCAATACTTCTTAAGAGCGGCTCTTTTGTTCGGGATCTTCTTTTAAGATTAGATCCTAAGTTGATAGCTGTGAACTTCTAAGGATTTCCCAGCTGCGAATATTAATAGTTTGATAATAATCAAATTTGGTTGAGAAAGGTCCTTTATTAATTTTTTTACTTTGTTGTTGATATTTTTATTAGATAAAAACAGAAAATTATGTAATTTTAAAGTAAAATTAATTAAAATATGTTTTAAAATTTTTAGAAAGATGTAATTTTTTTAATAATCTCTGCTATATTGTTTTTTATATACCGCCCACTGATTTTAATGAGATGGGATACATTAATTGCTTTGTTAGTAAAATTGTTGATAGAAACGCAGAGTGCTTCAGAAGACCGGAGCAACTTTAAAAAATCAATAATTCGCATAGTAGTATGTAGATAGAAAGCTGCCATCTTCGCAAAAATGATAGAAATGAAAACGGATTTATTTATTTATTTGTTACGTAACCAGAATTGATTGGTGGCTAGTTTACAATTGAAACCACCTGATGGTCCTGCATTTGGTGACTCGATATTGCATAGGATAAGAAAGATTGGTTAGAGAAGTGACCTAGAATTGTTTAATTAGTCGTCCGTCATTCTGGCCAGAGCTGAACTGTCTGACTATAGGAATCGCACTTTTTCACGGCAATAAACAGCATTTCTGTTACTCATATTAAGGGCCGCGGTGGCCTAGTTGGTAAGGTCTCGTCCTCGGGACCGGAGGGCCGCAAGCTCGAAGCCCGATTCCACTGAAGATCCGCCGTGTATGGGGCACGCTAAATCATACGCAGCGGCCAAACGCCTTCCCGTTGGTGTGCTGCGGAAGTTCGGAGAGGGGGGTGCCAGCCCAGGCGCCGTCCTCGTCATCTGACCGTGGTTCAAAATTACGACTTCTGTTCCTAAATAGCCCTCGTGTTGCTTCAAAACGGGATGTTAATCTAATTTAACCTGTTACTCATATTCTATCATACTAGAAGAAATAGTGCTTAATGCGGGATTCTTGAAGTGGCAGCTGATCTCCAAAATGGAGAACGACTTAATGAACATTGTTAACACATTGACTGCCGCGCAGGCGTGATGTGACGTCATCGCCAAACACGCGCTGGCGCAGGTTTCGCTACGTTTCAATATTTACTCTCCGGTTATGTTTTGGGTATATACACTGGTATTGGCGTGGTATGAAGGTTAGAAACTAGTTGTAAATGTATGTGGTTTCGAATTTTTTACTTAATGAAAATATAACATGAGTTGTTTATTTCTTATATTAAGTTAGTCGACGTATAGTTCAACCTACTCCTGTGCCACGGCATTAACTATCAACACGGCTTCACATGACAGGCAGTCAATGCGTTAACCCATTTCTCCGACCAATGTCTTATCCTACACAATGCCTCGCGCGACCAAATGCAAACCTTCCGATGGTTTAAACTGTAAACTATGCAAACAGTAAATTTTTTTTCGTGATGGATTCCGTATTTTCTATGGAAACGGCATCTTTCTGTCTTCATTCTTTTGTGAATCATTGATTTTTAAAGTTACTCTGCGTTTTCGAAACACATTGCACAATTGGAAACTATGTATTGTGAGGAAAAGGGCATGCAGTTTTTGAACTGTCAAGAGGTTACGTGTAAAATTTTTAATGACTTGAAATATTGCAACTGCTGATACAAAAAAAGAAACATGGCTTCAGTTTATATTGTATGAAACAGAAGTTATTACCCGATTAAAAGCAATTATTTTTCTCCTTTCCTCACTGTTGTAATATGGTGCAATCGAAAAAAATTCAGAGGAATCTGAATCGAGTAATTTTTACGAGGTAAAAATTAATTAAATGAACAGACGATAAATCGAAAAAATTCAGGGGAATCTGAATCGAATAATTTTTGTGAGGTAAAAATTAATTAAATGAACAGACGATAAATCGAAAAAGTTCAGAGGAATCTGAATCGAGTAATTTTTACGAGGTAAAAATTAATTAAATGAACAGACGATAAATCTGGATATATTAAATTAGCTTTTCTGTTTGTAGAATTTATACTGTTTCAATATAAATTGATGAGTATAAACCTTTAAAGTTAAATTTTGATTGAATTAGTGACTGGATATTACAGAGTGTCCGATAATTATTGGACACATTGCAAAAGAATAACTAGCAACACTAGCGTTGTCCTGATGTTTCGTATTACTAACGCGACTCCTAAAGTTTTGTTCCACAGCATTGTTTATTCCCAGAATCCGATATGATGGAGCTAGGGTGTGGTCTGATGTGTATTGTATGAAAAAAATTCAATCGTATCGTCCGAACTCCAGAATATGGTCCCTTGGATTTTTTCATGTGGGATCTTGTGAAAGATTGTATGTATCAGATGCCTTACGCTAATATGCAATCACTGAAGCACCGTATCACAGCTGCTATTCATTCGGTAGCTCCTCAGATGCTTGCAAACACAGGCGTGAAATCGAGTATCGCTTGGACATGCAACCAAGTGATCTCACATCGGTATTTATTAACTTTTGTAGTTCTATGATAAGTTTTTTGAAATAAACAGGCCCAGCAAATAACTACTTCTTATTTTATTATCAAACTAGTTAAGTAAAATATAGGAGAGTGTTGGGTATACGTGCATCTCCGTTTAGGTTACAAGTAGAAGTGAACAGCAAAACCCCTTTATTCTCTCAGATAAGGGAATAACATATTGACACATGATCAAAGTGAAGGGAATATTGGGTATTTTTAATAAATTACGTAAGAGTTTTAGAGGGAAAAGTCTAGCGCCAAGGAGACGCGTCATTATTTTCGGTGGGCACGTGAAAGCGATTCAATATTCTTTTAGTAACAAATATGCCAAACGAGAGATTTAATATACCTCCAGCGCGGGAAAAGAACAAAACTGGAGTTTTAGAAAAGTGATTTTGGAATACATTAAGATTTTAAAATATATAATATTTGAATTTGAAATAAAATTAAGTGAGATTATTTTATATATATATATATGATTTTGTAATGTGTCTAATAATTCTCGGACACCTTGTTTTTTATTTCGTTAGCTTAACCTACAAATTTAAATTTACGATCAGTACAGACATGACACATTTCCACGGAAACAAAGATTTCCGCTTTTTCGGCATCGGATTTTATCATTCTTAATTTTTTATTATAAAAATAATTCTACAATATTTTTAATATCTTAAGCACTTTTTGTATAAATTTATTTATTTTATTGTTAGATTAATTACATTTATTTTACTTTTCGGTATTTATGTTTGACACGATTGACTATTTATGAAGTTCAGCTTTTTCTGTTCCAAGCCTGTGTCATGTCTGTCAGTAATCATTTTGAACTAAACAAAGAATGCGGGGGGGGGGGGGAGGGGATGTAGCATTTTTTTTTATAAACTGGTGCATTTATACATTTTTCTTAAAAATTGAGAATGAATTAAGTGGGTAATTTATTTTCGCTTATCTGACTGCAACGCGGCGTTTCTTTTTCTTTAATTTTCATCTTTTTTAAAAAGTTACTGCAAGCATACATATTTTGACGATTTAATCTTTTCGCGTCTTTTTCTCAGCGGAAGATATTAATGAGAAGATTAAAATCGCCTCATGTTTCAATCATTCCGGATCGTTAGTCTTCATTTTGCATGCATCTTCAAAGGAATCATTCATTTCTTTAAAGTTAAAAAAGAAGTTGATATCCGCAATCCATGTAATGGCTGCCATTTTTTATATTTTTATTCAAAATTTTCTTTTCTCCGTAGATATTCTTACGCCTTTTTCCCGCGTTCTAAGCCTTAAATGATAGAGTGAAAAAAAAGAAGCTAGTTCGGAATTTCACTGCCATATTCCGTATTTTCCGTATCATTAACACCGTCTCGGTTTTAAAGTTTCCTCACATTTGTCGAAATATTTTGTCGTAATGCGTTTCTAACATCTTTTCCACCCAGAAGGACTTTTCTTGTGTAACATTTCTATTAAGAAATGTCACCTGGTAGAAAATTCAACTGAGTTCATTGATTTTCGCATTATATTTCGGCTTTCGAATTCAATATTAAGCGATTTTTTCCCCCTCACAAATGTATTGTGGAAATGCAATACGTTTTACGTTTTCATTTTGGTTTTATAAATGATAGCTAATGGCGTTTCGATGTTATAAAAATGTAAGTCTCAACGCATTTGTTACAAACCACGAGTCATATTGAATGATATAGCATTTAAAGCTGTGCATTTCATAATATTTTAAAGGGAATTCGGTCCTAGCAGGACATTCATAAATAATATTGCCTTTTACGTTCTCGTATACAAAGAGAAAGTATTGTAATCGTCAAAAAAAATCGAACTCCAGATTTTGACGAATCTCCACGTTTTAGACCTCCCTGAGTCAGAAAAACATAATTTTGGAATTATGTCTGTCTGTGAACACGACAACTCGAAAACTATTAGAGCTACGGGGATGAAATTTGGATATGATCTTGGCACATAATTTGTAGGTTTCTATCAAATTTTGGACAAAATCCGTCTATGGGAAGTCTGTCTGTCCGCGATCATGCGAACACTATAACTCAAAAACTTAAATAGCTAGATGGATACAAATTTGGTACACAGTTTTATCATTATGAATGTAGGACCGTATAAAATTTTGGGCCAAATCCGACAAAGGGTTGACTGTCTGTAGATCTGTATAATCGCATACTTGTTTTACCCAAGTTAGTATGGTTGGCGTTTGACCTTGGCGGTTTACGAAGGAGATTGTAGCGAGCCGCAAACACGCGCTTCGGAAATTATGGCAACCCTCAAAACGAAACTTCATTCTGACATTCTCCAGATGGAAGGTATGGTGAAATCTTGCGTGATATCTGTTGTAAGATTTCGTACTCAAAAACGTTAAATAAAGTTGTGGTACCTCAGCGCGCCTAAAAATTGCGAACATACGCAATTCTTTTTGCAAAATATTAAGTTTCAGGAGTTCATGAATTTGATATGTTTCATTGTAAATCACCATTCATAATTTTTTTTTCTCAAAATAACCAGGCCTTGTGTAAATAACCCAAGAATATTTATTTACTCACCCGAAATTACTGGTCGTATGCGAGAAAGTTTCGGGGAGGCCACTCCCGCTGGTTTATTTATGCTGATTGATTCATGAGTTCGGTTTTTCGTACTATTATTATTGGAATACTTTCGTTTTTTTTTTAAAAGAGTTCTTCTTTATGAAGTATCGGAGAATTTTTTTGTTTGTTTATTTTGCGTAAGCCTTTTTTTCTGAATATTGGGAAACGTTATGAATAAAGGTCTTTTTACTAAATTATGGGATCTTCAAAGTATCGGACGAACGTTATTACTAAAATTTGCCAATGTGCACGTGATTTTGTAAAACATCTTTGATGAGTGAATCTGTTCTGAGATATGGTTGACAACCTAAAAGCCCGTCTTAGACAGGCACAAATCTTCTAGTACAGTAATAGTGTTTCACTTTAACCACACATAAATAAGATTTCAATAATTATGGAAAATCCTAATAAATTTAATTAGCAGATTTCTCTCATTTAATTTAGCCATTTAAACTGATCAGATGGCCTAAAATTTTAACTTTTCTGCTAAATTCGATATCACACAGGAAGGAAAAAAAATTAGTAAACGGCCAATGAAATTTCCGCAGACTAAATTGCTTTTAAATCTTACCGCATGTCCGTTCCACCGAATCACCCCTCAGACTGCAAGACAACGCTACGATTAATTTTGCCGTGTTTGAAATATGATTCAACCGTTGACTGTCTCAACCCCCATTTCACACCGCACCCCCCAATCATCTTCCACCTAATTTCGTATCTCACTCGGCAACCCCCTTAAACTTAATAAACTCGCCCGACCAACAGACACCGCTCATACTTGACGATATTAATTATACCTCTAAAGCAATTATGCCTGAGGCCAACCATCCCCCTCTCTTGGGGGGGGGATGGGAGGCGGATGTAAAATAAGCCTTTTTCGTCTGCTAAGTAATATTCTTAGGGGGTGCAGAGACCGGTGTTGAAGGTGTGGGCGCGGTTGCTTTTCGTTGTGTTTTGTTATAATAGCGGTTCTAGATGTAGAAGAAAATTGCTGTAATAACTTCACTTAATCAAGCGTTTATGAGTTGGCGCCCATGAAATCTGCCGTGTAATTATTATTTTTTATTATGTGCTATTATGAGGTTTTCGATTGCTTTTGCGGTTTTATCTTCGCGTTGGGGAACTTCCCCCAATATGTCGAATTTATTAGCATGATCGGGATGGCTTAATTAAATTGTGTTAATTCCTTGATTGAATAATTATTATCTTATTTTGATACTAAGGAAGTCTGTTATGACTTACCCCTACAGGATAATAATCTTCTTTATTTCCAGGCAGTTTTCATTATTTTCTAATGTTAACATTTGATGCAAAAATGGATTGCAGACTTGGAATGGCGGTTATTGCAGAAACAATCGGTTTTCGGTTAACCGGTGTTTTTCACCTCCGGTTTTATCTTCGCGTTGGGGAACTTCCCCCAATATATCGAATTTATTAGCATGATCGGGATGGCTTAATTAAATTGTGTTAATTGCTTGATTGAATAATTATTATCTTATTTTAATACTAAGTAAGTCTGTTATGACTTACCCCTACAGGATAATAATCTTCTGTATTTCCAGACAGTTTTCATTATTTAATTTTCTGTTAATATTTGATGCAAAAAAGGATTGCAGACTAGGAATGGCAGTTATTGCAAAAACAACCGGTTTTCGGTTAACCGGTGTTTTTCACCTCCGGTTTTAACCGAGCGGTTTTCGATTTTTTTTTTTTTTTAAACAAACAACTTTTGTAGACAAAATTTCTTTCTTTCAATTTAATAATAATATACAATAAGTAAGTATTAATACAATAAGTAATTAATGTAATAAGTAATGATTTTAAATAAGCGATTAAGAGCCAGTTTTTTTAAAAATCGGGCAAATCAGGCAGTCTTGGATAGTTGACATTTTTGATTTTGTTGAAATTTTCAGGATCACTTCATGTAAAACTATTAGGCACGGGGGTTAAAACTATTATTTTTGGGGATCTAAAATTGAAGATCGTCCATTATTTTAAGAAAAACATACCATTTTACATAAGGCAATACTTTTTGTGCCAAGAGTGAACCATGGCATTGGTAATTATTTTGTGTTCTTCTGCTTCCACACTGACTGTTAGGACATAAAGACTTATGGTTGACTTTTGGCACCAAGGCCAAAGGTCATTCAAAATTCGACGAATAAAGGCTTTTTCTCTGAAACTTTGACCGTCACAATCTTCTTCTGCCAACAATGAACCACAAAGGTATATATTTCAGAGAATACATACAAATGAGAAATACCGAAAAAGAACAAGACATGTGTGGTTGACTTTCGGAGTACAGAAATATTTTACCTCGAAATTGCGAAAAACATAAAATTGCATGATTTTAGAGGTCATTCACTGCTTGTGCCAACAGTGGCCAGGTATGAAATTAGCTGGAAAAGAAGCCTTAAGTATAGCAGAAACAAAATCAATTCACAGATCTATGGTAACTTTTTCAAGTTTTATATAATGCGGCTCTGTACTTTGTGCTGAACATGTGTTTTGTGGCACTTGTTAAAAAACATCGATTGCTTTTATTTCAATATTTATTACTATTTTATGTAAAAATATTACATTAAAATTTATTTAACTAACTGAATTGCTCTCTGAACGTAATAAACAATTAGAACAAATTGAAAACTGAGTACTACAAATACTCATCGAATGCCAAGAAGTCCTTATTTCCATATTCCCAAATGATTCTTCTTGTAGCATTTATAAGCAATAATTATTTGACCAATGTGCATAGTAAATGGGTCATTTCCATATAGTTGTACAGATCCATAGAAAATGAATTTAATGTTCACCTTTTCTTTTTGGCCAGCGGAAATTACCCGCGGTTTTTTCTAGGAACTTCATAAGTAGTCCTCGGCTTCAAATTTTTTTTTATTTTACCAATGTAAAACAAGTCCTGTTCATAGGACACAGCAAAATACAGATGCTCCTGAACTGCTCTTTGTATGTTTTGAAGTTACATTTTGATGTCTTGAATGGAATCACTTCGGCATCACTTTTTGAGTTATTTTGTGTGATTCATAGCTTTCTAAAGAATTGTCTGTAGAGATACTATAGTTTTTTCATCATATATACTTTTTATTCTTTTTGATGTGGTTGGAGAAATATTTAAACTTCTCTTCTTACCTTTGTCATCCTTTTCTTGTTTATATCCAACTCCAAAAAAATTTCTTGATTAAGGCCTACCTGCAGGCTCGTAAATTGTATAAGATATGTATAATTAGCACTCAAAATACGCGATAAAGGTATGATTTTTCTCACTTTTATGATAAATGTTTCCATATTAGGTAGTATTATACTAGTACTATCTTAAAAAGTTTTAAAATTAATACTTTTAATTGAATCTGCATCAGTAGCATTACATTTGCAATAATCGAAGTTGTTTAGTAAAATTTTAATTATTTGTCTTTTCATTTATACGTCGTTTCACGTCAGTCCCCTGAAAGACGTACAAACGGTGCTTTAATGTATTTTTAAATTAGCCCTAATTCGCTATTTTTGATAAAGTGAATTTTAAGAATCATCTAAAGAAATAGTGCTTTATTATTATCATTATTATTTTTAAAAAGAGATACAGTTTGTGCGTTTGCTTGGATCTTTCAGTTTTATCGGAGATAAACTCTTTTCAATTTTCTTTTTTTAAAATTGGAAAATAAATCCATAATCGTTTCGTCGGTAGTGATTGAAGAATATATAAAAATATGATCTATTTTTCCTGCAGCCTGTTGAGCTGAAAGTTTCATTTGCTGATGGTCGCAACCCATACCAGCAGCTTCTTGTCAGAGTCTGAATCAGCGCTTGAAAGGCACAAATGAACTCTTGAATCTCCAATCCTGGTTGAAACTTTTGTATACTTTTTTGTTGCGGGAGGAGGGGAGTATTCATTGTAGAATTGCACATTTTTATTGGCATAATAAAAGTTTCCGAACTTGTGTTTTAAGTGCATATAATGATAAGATTTATTTAATTAAATGATTAGAAATACAGTAGACTTCCTCTTAACCGGTTTAAATGGGACCTATGGTAAGCCGGTTAAACCGGAGCAGTGAAATAAATTAAAGTTTGGATGTATTTGTCTTTTACATAAATACACAATTAAAATATTGCGTCATTTTATTCAATGTATTAAAGTATTATAAGTTCAACCAATCACCACAATTGTTTGGTAGGGGACACCTGTGCCCTTCTATTATCAAGGTCAAAAGGTGCCTGTCAGTTCGTGGGCCACGATCAGTTACTGAGCCGCATTCCACCCCCATCCCCCCAACTATCATATTGACATTCCGCGACCACCCCATGTCTGAAATACGTGCGATCCGATATTAAATAACGAAACACGTTTTTTTTTAAAAAAATTTTAGCTATTTTTTACATTTTAAAGATTAAAAAAATTCGATCGGTTAAAGCGGAGATCCGGTTAAACGAAGTCCAGTTAAGAGGGAGTCTACTGTAAACATATTCAAGCAAATCATAGTTTCTATTACTGCGTTTTCGTTAGAAAAATGCCTATGCTCCAAAATTCCTCTATATCAGGTATGGGGAACCTGCGGCCTTAAGGCCGCACGTGGCCTTTCCGAGTTTCTTCTGCGAGGTAATGAGTTATATAATTTGCATTGAAATATATATACTTGTCTTTAATATAATAATAATTACAGAACAATAACCCTTAAGATTCTGCTCGTGCGGCCTTTTGCCCGATTTCCGAAAGTTGATGAGGCCTTCCAGTGCAAAAAGTTTCTCCACCTCTGCCCTGTATAGTCAAAGACTTACAGATGCACTTGGGCACATAAAGCAAACAAAGACCTGGTGAAAAAGCCGAATTTTTTTCACAGAGCAAACAGCACACGGGACACTTTACATACACCATTTACTAAAAGCTAAGAGAAAATAGTTACAAGCGTGCAACTGAAGAAATCATAATCACACGAAAAACCGTGAGATATCGGATGTTATCGCAGTTGCTCTTTTGCTGGTCGCTGTCAAATTCATCGCTGATCACGTCCTCAATGTTCGAAGTTTTTAAAGAAAGTTATAAAAGGCACATTTAAAATGAAATGGGCTGTTTTCTGCGTAACTGAATCGTTTCAGTGTAGTCTTTCAGCTAGGCTAGCAACGAGCACACATGCCAAATGCTGCGGGTTCTAGCGTTACGGATTTTATCGAAACGTTCCGCAAAATACGGAGAAGATTAAAATTTCTACGGAAACGAGTTTTTCCCCCTTTGCGCACAGTCGTTTTAGTTATGTTCCTTGATGACATGACGATCCAGATTCTTTTTTTTTTTTCTACATTTCCATGTTTTTGAGAAAAGTCGTAATTATTTCTAATTCTCTTTCTTGTATTATTTATTCAGATAAGATATATTTCTTAAAAATATAAATTTTTGATTACTTAAAATATGAAATATATAAATGATCATATTTTCAAAATTTTGACACAAGTCTGTTTCCGTGTGTGTGTGTGTGTGTGTGTGTGTGTGTGTGCGCGCGCGCGCGCGCCTGCCATCCTCGTAGACCTTCTGCTACGGACAGCCACTTTTCCAATGTCGGCATGCATGACAACGAGTAACTGTCAGGTGTCACTTTTTTAATTGTGAGTTAACTACAGTGAAACCTCTTCGAACGGCCACCCCTCTTAACGGCCAATTTTTCGTGGCACGGATTTTCGGCCCATAGACCTAATGTTAAAATAACCCCTAGCAACGGCCACCCAACCCCTCGCCCATCCCATTTGACAAACGCATCGGTTAGAGATTTACTTTTTAAACTGAAAAACGAACTTGCAGAATGGTTTTTTTCCCGAGAAGGGTAAAAACTTAAAACGGTCACGAATTGTATCCTTTTTTCAAAAAATGTAAAAAATTATTAAATAAAGTACGATTTTCTCTTTAGATGAGTCTCAAACTTCACTTTAAATAAGAAATATGTGTCTTATGTATTACAGCAATTATCTTGTAATTGTAACGAAAACCCTTCAGAGCTTCCACCCCCTCTGAGCGGCCAATTTTTCTCGGAACGGTGGGGTGGCCGCTCAGAGAGGTTTCACTGAAATAGAAAATGAATGAATAATAAACTGTTTGACAGGTGTAACATCAATAATTAATAAATTATTGCAATTTCTATGATGTTTTTTAATAATGTTGATTGAATATTTATGATAGCAGCCCAGTGATGACATTTTTTACAGCGTAAATTTTTAATACCATCACAACGATAAATTTTCACCGCCAACACTCATTATCTGACACTTAGGGGGTAGAAAAGGAAAGAAAATAAATATATAACCAGACTATTCCTGTCATATCAATATTTTCTCTTCCCTCTTGCTCGGTAATTTCCCTCTTCAGCACTATTTACGGCTTAAGGCCAAGATTGCCGATAACTCAAACCAATCCTTTTTTTACGAAAGCAAATATATACTGCATATACAGAAAAAAAATCGTGGAAATTGAGTGCCCCTTTTGCTGGTCCCGCCGTATTGTCTAGATGGAGACATCTTTTTTTTATATCGATGGCTAAAAACGCTGTCTTTCCTGAATCGACGGCAAATTATCCGGCAGTTAAGATCACGGGAGCGGTGACCGACCGTCGCGACGCTTGGCCGTTGCCATGGCAACCCGAGTGACCCAGTCCTGGTGGCGCTCGCCAATGCCCCTCTCCCTTGTATTAAGTCAATAGAGCACGTGGTTTCTGTCAGTACTTTAGGACACTTGCTGTGAAGTGTTGTTCTTTTGAGTTTATTTGTATAAAGGGAGGATGTGCGAAAGTAATAGTGCTGTGTGAAGACGGGTTGTTGAACTAACTTGTCGAAACTTTTGTTTCAGGGCGAAGTTTTGTGATATATTGTTTTGTCATTATTCGTGTACAGATATTTTGAATTGTTTCACTGTGTTTAAATTTCATATTTTTATTGTGTAACGGGTACTCGAGGTCAAATCTTTTTCGATGAATTTATGAGTTAACGCGATAGTTTTTCTCAACTGAAATAATTACAGTTGTCCACATCTCAAAAAAAATATCTCTAATTTTGTTCCTATCAGTCATTAGTAAATTAATACGAGACGAAATAATATTTAAATTATAAGCTGAAAACCGTTAACCTGTTTAGTGTTAAAATTCGTAGCATTTGTCTGAGTGATATTAGATTCTTCAAAACTTATTATAAACTAGAATGGTTCCTTTAAAAAATAAAATTAAAGCTTTTTATGTTGATTATGTAGTGTCATTACTATCACTTGCTGATAGTAATGGAAAAGCGAATTCGTTTAGAAAAGGAAAATTCTTTTTCAAACTGGTTTTATTAGATCTTTGCCATTGTTCGTCTGATATCGAATATATTTCACCTTCCAACATCGGGTTATTTTTCTCTTAATTCCTTAAAAAAACCGCGGGGTGCCTTATTTATTGTTTATGTGCAGTAGTATATTGTTTAGCAACGGATTCCGAAACCCTCCGCACTTTTGCGCATGAATCCATTGTTATTACTTACTTTTAATTCATATTTCAATGGTTCAGTTTTTTGTAAGTGTATGTGCATTTGGGAGTTCTTGAAGAAAGCTTTTAGATTGCAAATATTAAATGTTTAAGGAACCCTGATCTAGTTTATTCTGAACGTTTTGTTTTGTTGCATAATAACTATTAGTAATAACTTTGAATCATTGTATGTATGAATGATAAAATATGTGTAACTATTCATTTTGATGTGTCTGTCTAGTAATTTTTCCTAGTGAAGTTTATATTTCTGATTTTTTCTTTCAGAAATCCTTTGCTGAATTTTAAGACAAATGCTCTAAAGTTTAGGAAATTCGTTATGCTTTTATTAACTTTCATTGCTGCGTTTATACCTGCAAGTAAGTTAAAAATATTTTTACTGTTGATTTGAGTTTTTAAAAATTGTTTTATATAGTTGTTTTATTCTCAGTAATATTTCTAATCAGTGTGTTTTTAAGATTTAAGAGCTCCGTTTATGTAGAAGAATAAGCGAAAATAAAAGAGGATTGTAAAAAACTTAATTTGAACGCTTTTTTAAGTAATGGAAATTAATTTTTGATTAGTTTTTAAAGTGAACTTTATGTAGTAAACAATAAAAATAACGTTTTATTGAATTACGTTTATCTTCCTAAAATATAGATGGCAGCACTACTTCGTCTGAATTATAACAAAGTTGACTAAGGCCAAATATTTGTATTTTTTATTATCAAGTATTTGTATCATTTTTCAGCCCCCAGTATCCAAGCTGATTTGTATCTCGGATAGAGAGGAAAGAAATAGACAGTATACATATATATGTTTCAAAAACTGCAGATAGGGTTAACCACCTTCACACCTTTTATCGCTATTATTTAAAATGGAACTTTTGAGGGGGTTAATCTCGGTTTTCGCAACAGTTGTTCTTTATTAGTATAAATCATTTTATGGATAAATATAGATAGTAGCATTCGTAATGAAAATGACGGGAAAACGGATTATTGCTAATGAATTTATGGAAGAGAAGTTTCCGTATTATTCAAGTGAATTTTGTTGTCTGTTAGCTGCAGTTAAAAGCCCTTCATGCTTAATCGTAATTTTACAGAGATTTGTACTGTTCTTTTTAAAGCGCCACACGTTTTTTTGTCCTAAATACGTAAAAGAAACGAATTTACAAAAGAGTAATGAATTGTGCATTATTATTTAAATGCTTTAAGATACCGTGTGACTTAGTGAATAAATGGTTCCTTATCTTAAGAAATTCGTAATGATATTAAATATGAAGGATTTTTCTGGCTAGACATGCCAGAAAATGCTCAGTTTTCTTTATTATTTTCATACATTGGGGATATCATACTTTTCAAAGTAAAATTAATTTATCATTCTTTATTTTTACGAGAATTTATTTTATTGTAAATGAAGGGGGGGGAAAATCAGTGAATAAGCATATTATTTCTGAATATCTCATAATACTCATATAGCTTATTTTAAAATTCATTATAGGAAAATTTTGTCTATGTCTGTTGATTTTCTCTCATGTTAATCATTTTCTGGTGTTTCAGCCTTTGCTGTGAAGTGTTACACATGCAGTTGGTCCCCTAAAGATGCCCCTAATCGGACTGTTATGTGCAATGACGAATTCTTCGAAGGGAATGCAATAGCCATTTCTGAATGTGAAAATGGTTGCCAAACATACGTCCATATGGACAGAAATGGTTTGTGTAAAATTTTCATTTATAACCATCCTATGTAGTTATTTATCCTTTTCATTTTATCTTAATTCCAAACATTCCTATTTGTTTCCATTCTTGGTGTGGCAGTTATTAGAGTTTGTGATCTTATTATTATGAAATTCCTCAATTTGACTTTTATACATATTTTAATGCTGTTTGTTTCAATTTGTTTAAAAATACTATTATTAGTTTTAAATCATTTGCCGTTTAAAAATAGTTTTATTTGTATTGAAAAGTATAATCACTTGCAATAATAACAGTCTTTCCAGGAGATGTTAATGAATTTAAGGCTTAAAGGTGAAGTGACTGTCTCGACAATCTGCGTCATCAGAAATATAAAAACAAGATATTTAATAAATCATGTATATACTCACAGTTGCCGAGTCGTATGTTCGATGCTGAAGAAAAATCATTCTAAAAAAGAATAAACTCGCAATGTCCAAAACGTAAACCAATCATGAATGCAATGAAGAGAGCTCCTCTGTAATAAATACTAAAGAATTTAATTAGATAAAATATATACATTGTTAGATATAGGAATTTTTAAGAATAGGTTTAACGATAGAACTATATGTGCAACGCTCCAGCATTTCAGCTCAAAAATGAAGAAGTTCTGATTTCACTAGAGTTCTTTTAGGGTTGAGTTGTTTTCGTAGAAGTGGAAGTACTTTTTGCGACAGTGCCAGTTGGTGCTTGGTTGATAACTTCATTGGTGAAGGTGGTCTATTTTTTTTATTATTCCGAAACAAAATAAGGATATCAGAAGATTTAATATTGTGGTATTATTTGGAGCCATAAAGAAATTTCTCAGGTTTTCCTACAGCTTTTCTCTCCTTTTCTTCAACTGACTTTTGCAACACTAGTAATATTCCTCCAGATGGAGAAATCTGAGCTTGTTAAATCTGGTGATTAAGATGACCAACGGACACAGGAATGTTTGGTGATTCAGCAACTGTCTACTCTTGAATTGTTCTCTGCAAATCGTTCAAGCAGTAGCTCCATTTCCGGCTGCAGCTTCATACGTATAATACAGGTCAAGGAATTCCGTGTTCATACAGCGATGCATATAGTTCGATGTCTGCTCCAGGAATGATGATTTATAAAAACAACCTTTCCGTTACAAAATCTGCTTTCAGTCTTCTTTAAACTTGCACCAAGTGTTTTAAAATCAATTTAGTATTTAAAAATATTAGCGAAAGTATGTTGCATTTTTGTGGCACTTTGAAAGGGACGGCAAAATCAGACATGCAGGAACACAATTTTGTAACTAAGAAAAGAAGCAGTACTAGCTCAATCTTTGTATATAAAGGATGTACACAAATGAAGTGACACATTTAAAAAATTAATTTTAAAAAAACTAAAAATGTTGGAACTGCGAATTTTTAAAAAATGAGAGCGCATCTCAATTTTTTTTTTTTTTCCAGATAGGTAACATGCCATTTCGGTGGTCTAGTGGGTCGTAAATTACTGGAAATCAAAAAATTGTTTAGATCAACAACTTTTTGTTTTGTTTATAGAACTTGGCGAATAGAGTTCTTGCTGTGGACAGACAATATATTTATCTTTGATTGTTTTTGTATTACTTTTAATTTTAGGAGCTATTGAGCAAGTGCGGCGGAGCTGCCTACAGCCAGAGGATGAAATGACCGGGAACTGTGTTAATGAAGAAAACAAAGCCTTTTCCGCCAAAAGGTGCACCTGCAACTACAACTTGTGCAATACAGGTGCACCTGTGTACACCGCAGCTTCCTATGCACTGCTCTTTCTCATGGCAGCACATGCGTTGCACATCTTGAATCGAGTCTAATGCTGATGAACGGTTGTTGTTGCTTCTCTTGTCCTATCCATCAGAGCCTGGAGGGCATCATCTGTTGTGCATGCCTTGCCAGTTTGCAGTTTTTCAGTCTTTGCAAACTTGGATTATCTCATTTTGTAAAGACCAGACATTTAAATCATGGATCTGTTTCTTAGTGGTTTATATACATATATATATTTGTATGCTTTTGATCGTTGAAAAAAGTGCGTTTGTAAAGAGAGCCAGGAAGTCATGCCATAAAAAAACACACTTATCAACTTTTTTGTTATATAATGTTGTATTTCCTAGAACTATTTAAGTAAGCTCTGTATTAAGTAGCAATTTAAAGTATTTCAGTATCTTATTTTTGTTTCCACTTATGTTTTTAATTTCGAAAAGTTTAGAACATAATTCCTAATACCATTCTAACTTGAAACCCTTGATGTGTTTCGTTATTCTGTATATTTTATCATTTAATTCCATTGAATGATCCATACTAGTCTCTTCAGTGGATTCAATCTGTTAAATAAATACCTTGTTTCAACACAACATGAGGTCTATTAGAAATGGACTTCTTAATTTTATACATTTGTGAACTGCCGAGTGTCCGGTAGAATTAATTAGTACAAAAATATTTTGAGAACTTATTAAGGATGACGGTTATTGCCAAAATGACCATTTTTCGGTTATTCAGGTTTTTTTTCACCCCCTGTTTAACCTGGCAGTTATAACCACTCAAAATAACCTATTTTTGAAATAACCGGTTTTCGTTTTCTTTTTTTATATTTTAAAAAACACCGTTTGTGAACAATTTTTTATTAATATTGTTTTTACAGGAAATCAATCCATAGGCTAATATTTATCTGCTCATAAAGACTCTTTCAGTAATCCGCCAACCAACAGACACCTCGAGGAAGCGGTTGTCATTGATTGGTCTAAGATGGTGAAATTCAAAGCTTCATAATTCGGTAAATTTTAGTCTAATCGAACCTAAAATGTAGCCTGTGTTCCGATCCAGTTTATTTACACGGTTATTAGATTTTTAAAAAATAACCGAAAAACCAGTTAACCAGAAAAAAAAAACATGTTTTGGTTAAAACTGGTAGTTTTTTCCCTTTCCTAGAATTTATGTCCATTTCCACCAAGTATGTGCGGGCTGTTGCACCTTAAATCCCTGGCTACCAAATGTCCACCCCTTGGCCTTCTATATAAGTTTGAAAGGAGTGTTGCAGATGTCGTCCTTGTCATCTGACTACAGTTCAGAGTCACTATGTCATTCCCAATATAGCTCTCTAGTAGCTTCAAAAGTGGATGCTAATTAAATTTTTTAAATCTTCGAAGTTTTCATTATTGGAGGGAAGAAACTTCCTGGTTCTCTATAAATGTGTATCAGTATTTTTTCTGAACTTTTATTTGTATGATCTTTTCATTGTATTTGACTATATATCATCATTAGTAATTTGTATGTT
This sequence comes from Araneus ventricosus, assembly GCA_013235015.1. Classification (NCBI taxonomy): domain Eukaryota; kingdom Metazoa; phylum Arthropoda; class Arachnida; order Araneae; family Araneidae; genus Araneus; species Araneus ventricosus. Next base: position 54,932 of record BGPR01000777.1, read on the forward strand.
TGCTGTATTGTTTTAATGTTTTTTCCTTGACATATTTTCGCCTATCTTCTTTTACGTTGATGCGAAAATTTTCGTAATGTAGAATTTGAAAATTTTTAAGAATGGGATCTTTTTCCTATTTATGTGGCATTAATATGAGAGATAATTTATTTCCAATGTTAATGCTTTTGATAAAATTTAAAAAAATTTGCAGGATTTTTGAAGTTATTGTCAAAGAAAAATTAAATTAAAAAGAAAACCAGCATTTTTACAACATTTGCATTTTTGTTCTTATAACAATTTTTTAGTCTTAAAATATATTTGAAATTTTCATATTATATTTCCTATGCATTTTTATTCCTAATTAATTTATAAAGAAATGTGTCACATCTTCTGATTTTCCAAGCTTTAAATTTATAAAAAAATATTTCTGTAAAATTAATAATAACTTTTATACCTTTGTGTAAATTCCTTTAATTTGCATGAATTTTTCATTAATTGTTATCAATAATTATTTGCCATTATTATAATTAAATAATTTTTTATCTCAATGTGTTTAGATTTCAGCTATTAACTGCCATCTGATAATATTTGATAAAGTTATTAATATTAATTTAAAAATATTCTTACTTTTGTAAAAAATATACTTTTTTATTGCTAAGTGTTCACCTGAAATTCACTAGTATCTTTTGTAAATAATGTTTCATTGGAGTAGTAAAGCCATTTCTACTTTAAAAGTTGTTCGAAGGATACTTATTTTTAAAAAATACAAATTATTTATGATAATTTATTTAATTATGCCTTTATTTAAATTTTTAAAAAAATTAAATGTATGTTACTGTGGAATTGCTATTGTTTCGGTAAATGTTAGTTTTTTAAACTAGTTGTGCATTGCTTTAATTTGGCTTGTTTTTTTATATGAAGTTAATGTTGTTTAGGTTGTAGTTTGTGTCATAAAAGATTTTTTTTCATTATAATTTGTCATGTACTTAATTTTTAAAACAAATTGTATAGACCAATTAGGCTTTTAGAATGAAGGCTCATTTGCTGACTGTGATGTTTAGCTAAGCTTTAGAAAATTTTGAAAATTGTATGTTGGTAATCTAATAAGTTTGGTATTTAGAAGAAAATCAGTTGCATCTGAAAGTTTTTTATTAATATTTTCATTTTAAAAATTTCTTTTTATTCTGTATATAATTAATAAAAAAACATGTGATAAAATACTGTCTTAGCAAATTTTTAGTCAACTAATTAAACCAATTTGTTGAAAAAATCATTTTCATAATTTATTAAAAAAGGAAGACATAATGAAATGGAATATTTGTATTTTATAGTGTACAATTAATGTTTTTAAAAGGAACCATTCATTTTCTTTAGAAATAGTAAAGATTTTTAAGTAAAGTTTAATTTTTTTAATAATGGAAAGAAAAAACTATCTTTACCATGCAAACAATATTGTTTATTTGATAAGTTCATTCAGTATCACCATTTTAGATTTTTGCATCTGTATCTAATTAATGACATGTCTTGAATAATGTGTAATAGAATAATTGTCTTTTTTGTATAAACAAATTTGGCTTATTTCATGGCATTACTGCTTGTAAATTACATGAATTTTTTAAGTGTCTGGAATAAATAATCCTTAGAATAAGCGAAGTAGAAACTGTTACTGAACTGAGAGAATAATTTCTTCAGTTTTATATAATATTGAAAGTTGAATTTATATTTCTTTCTTTTTATACCAATAATCTTGCCTTATGTATTTTTAAATATTAATTGTTGCTATATATCACCCATGCTTTAAAAGCAGAATAGATACTTAGACTTTTGAATTGTGAGAGGACACATCAAGTGAAAACATAAAAAATTGATCTATGTGTGAAAATGTATAAAATAATATGGTGTGTGTTTTTTTCATATTTTTAATTTTTATTGTTTATCTATTAGCAGAATTGTCAGACATGAAAACTATAACCATATGTTATCATGAAAACTGAGTTTAATACATTTTTTGGTGGTGATTATTGGAAAAAATATATTTATAACATCGAGGGATTTGTCAGTGAGTGTCAAGAAAAGGAAATTACTTCTGCTGCAGCACTCAGCCCAAATTGAGCTGAGCAAGTTGGTGATAACTCATATTGACTATGCATAGGTACAGTGGAACCTCGGGAATCCAGAATTTCAGATAATCCAAACATCTTTTTTTTTTTAATTTTCTGAAAAAAATTTATTAAAAAATGAAGGAAAAACCTAACATTTATATATACATAATCTATTAAATAGACATCACATATTATTTGTCTATGTTTATATTTGTTCTGTGACGATAAATAGGTTGTACTTGATTTGAATTATCCATGTAAATTTGATTTGTCTTTCTTGAAAAAATATAAAATTGCAATGTGTTACTGAAAGATATTTTGAACATTGGGCACAATACACACACCAATTAATATATAAACTACAATTTTCGCCTGATGTAAAAGTAAGCATATGATGAATTAATAATATATCAACAGCTTTTTTTTAATTGACAGATTATGATAGTTTCCTGTTTCATTTATGGTTCATATGCTGCATAGACAGTATATATTGAGTGTTTTATTTCAATCAGTAACACCACATGTAAAGGAAATATTGGCTCAACTTTAAGAAGCAATAAGACAAAGCAAGAGTAACAGTTTTCAAAATGGGATGCATGTGAAATGAGAATGCAGAAACAATGCAAATAGGAAAACAAGGGAAATGAAAAGTCTTTTTAATCATAGATATTTAAAAGGAATACTTGATGTTTACCATTCTCGTGCAAATGGACGGCTGCCAACTGCAATACAACTTTGACGAAATGATTGGGATACACTTTGGAAGGTACCCTGAATCTCATGAGTTTCTGCAGAATCGATACTAATTCTGATGTCTCATAAATTACCCTTATCAGATGCATTTAGTGGTGTAGTCGCAAAATAAGCAGTTCTGGGACATTCTAAAATCAGCACCAGAATGCTCTAACCTTGGGGGTAAAAATCGCTTTATGTTGGGGACGTTTTCATAATTTTTTGTTATTTGTTTCTCGTAAAAAAAAGCAGTGTCGGAATGGCGTTTGGGCTCCTCTACACCCCTGGATTCACTTGTAGTGAAAAATGAGGTAGGAGAGATTTCGGCAGCCAAAGATTTACAGCTACAGCAAATCACGTGGCTTCGGAGGCCATGGCCATGCTGGCCTAGTGGTAAGGTGACAGCCTCAGAGCCGGAGGGTTCCAGGTTTGAAATCGTATTCTACTGAAGATCCGTAGTGTATTGGGTCTGTTACATGTTAAATCGTATGTAGGGGGTCAAACGTCCTCCCGCAAGTGTGGTGTAGAAGTTTGGAAAGGGGCATGCCAGCTTGGGTGTCTTCCTCGCCATCTGACCTCAGTTCAAAATTACGAGGTCCGTCCCAAAATAGCCTTCATGTTGCTTCAAAACGCGACCTTAATATAACTAAACTTGGCTTCAGATCATGTTCTGTATTATGCATATTGTTACTTTTGCTGTGTTCTATAGTTTCTTAAATGCATCTCCATCTTTCCTATTACATTTTGCTTATATAGTTATATATTTTTTTGATGCAAATGAAATTTAAAATTGATAATTACTATAAATTATTACATACATACTATTCATATTTAAGTGTTCCTGATTACTGCCTTTGATTTGAATGAAGTTATTGCATTTGGGAGATAAAGCATTCGCCTGTCAGTGTAAGTTCGAAGCTTGCGACCATGTAATGTATATTTGTTCATCAATTCCGCACAATGTATCATCGATGATAATCAAATAAAATTTCAGTGTTAGATGGCTTATTTTAATTTCTTATTTCTCATATTTCTGTGAACTCATTATAAATACATGTAAACGGTTTTAAAATTATGCTCGTTTTTCATTGTAAATTACAACTCAGAATGAATATGATTTAAAAGTAATACAAATAATTTATTAGATAAAAAGTTCTGTCTTTTTTTAATTTTTATATTTCTTACTTTCAGGTACACAAGTAAAAAAATATCGTGTAAAATTTGCAAAAATATACCGTATGTTTTATTTTTTATGAAATAGATTTCTTTTTTTATAACACTTGTAATCTTAGAGTTAAAAAAATATTTTAGGCCTGTCATGGGAAAATAAAACCCTTTGTTTATTTATTTTCTTGCATTAAGGATCTGAAAATAATAATTGTAAATGAGTTTCTGAAACCTGCTTTTCATCCAAATAACTCGAGATATTGTACAATATTGTTAACCATATTGTTAATTTCTCCCACTACTATGGATTTTGAACAGTATCGCAAAAAATAATGTCCAATATTTTTTTGTTACTAGGGTAATAGATTCTATTCATGGTCACGTGATGTCAAATCTCTGGCATAATTTCTAACAATCTTTCATAGGCTACATCTGTTGGTAATAAATTAGTGTATGAGGGTTATACCGAAAGTAATGCAAAAGTTGGCAAAACTTTGTTTTATTAATTGACATACGAGGGATGATAAAAAAAAAAGTATTGGGACTGGTAACCTATCTTTAAAGCTAAAACATGCAGAGTGAAGATGCTTGTCATTTATTGATTTTGAACCTTCCCACGCATGCGTCGAAAATTCCAAAATCGTAGTCTGCGCCATTTCTGTATAGTAGAGTATTGAAAAATGTGTGTACTCTACAATCGGTGCATTTATTACGGCAGAGAAATTTGAGTTGAAAACTGTGCTCGCTTTTGAATCATAGCCTTAAACTTATGATTCATCCTCTGTTACAATCATTGTCAAAAAGTTTTCCCTTATTTTCAGCGCATTCATGGAGATCGAGCGCAGCTGAAAGTCGGTCTTCTTCATCTGCAGAGAGCAGTTTAAGCACAAACTTGGCACACACACGTGTCATACCTTAATCTTCAATCAGAATCGACTGAAAACATAGCTAATGCTGCATTCTTCAGGTAATTCACGAATAGTGACTGCATTATTTTCCCGCAGAGTTGAACGCACATCTTAAATGTTTTCAAATTTGTCAAAGTTTTGGAATTCAGCACCTCCGCCATTTTCAGGACCATAGTGGAAACATTTGAACAACTCGTAAACTCTTGTGCGGGTTACACAATCGTCACCAATCCTCGCCACAGGTATCGCCAAGTCTTTGCCGAAATTAGATGCAAATTCTTTCCTCAACTTTTTCTGCCATAAAAAATGCGACGACAGCACAGTACATACATTTTTCAAATCTTGACTGTACAGAAATGGTGGGACTACGACGTTGTAACTTTCGTCGCATGCGTGGGAAGCTTCAAGATCAGTATCTGACAAACATTTTCACTCTGCGTGTTTTGACATTGAGGCTAGGGCACCAGTCCCGATACTTTACATTTCACATCGTATGTAGTTCATATTCTTCATGTTTGTAGAATAAATCTTTCTCGATACAGTCTTCGTTATAAGCGACACACTTGCGCCAACGCTGAACCCAAATCTCGAATTCTCTTTGAAAAAATTTAGGCGTGCATTGTACCCACTTCTTCACTATTGATGTCATCAAATCATAGCCATTGAAGTCTGTCTTTCATTGAACTGAGAAGTCGGAGAGTGCTAGGTCCAACTGTACACTGAATGGAATTACTGACAAGCTTAATTTGGTGATGGCCTCATTTGTTGTCAAAGATATATGTGATTGTTATATTAATTATTATGGCAAATGTGGATCATTTTCAGATTCTTACTGGGTCTTTCCATCCAACTGGCTAAGCTTCTGACTGCTCTAATATGTTACTAGTCAGTACGGCCAAGTTCCAGAACATCAAGGGGAATTACACCCTTATTATCTCGAAAAGCCGTTATCATGACTTTCTGAGTTGATCGTTGAATCTGGGACTTCTTAGACCTTAGAGAAGAAGTGT
>BGPR01000777.1:68843-83197 GCA_013235015.1 Araneus ventricosus
GACACATTAGAGTGGACATCCTGTATAGAGGTTATTAAATTATTACTAATAATTTAATGGTCATTAAAAATTATTTTTCATGCGTTATTTATCTAATACTTTCGTATTGAGCTTTAAAAATCTTCGTTAACTAATTAAGAGTTTGAATATTTCATTTTGAAGTCCAATGATTGTTACAAATTTTTCACATGCATTTTGGAGTATAGTTGTTTTATTTGCAATATATCTGCGATTGTTTATAACATTATATACGGATAAAAGAATGGATGTATTTTTAAATCTTACCAGAGCATTGATTACAATTCTGAAAATAATTTTAAGTTCATCTTTATGAATTTGACAAGTTCGTTTCTTGATGTCTCGTTCTCTGTCTCCATTGTCTTTATCACTTGAATTGTACCGATTGCGAAAGTGTAGATTAGCTCTTCCTTTTTGTCTTCAATGTTGGTTAAATTTAACTTTCCAGATAAATATAGTGAGTTTCAATATCTACTATATGAAAGAAACTGTTTGAATGAAATTTTTTTTTGCATAGGGGATACTTAAAGGATTCAAAATCTTTCGACATAAAAATAAATACTTGTAAGCAATTATGTCTTTAACAAATGGCGACAACAGCAGAATAGTCTAAAGTACGATATTGTCTCAAAAAGAGATAAACCACAAGGCATATAATGTGCATTTTATAACATTACATCTTTAATAGTTTATTAACATGTTTTTTGCTTCATTTGTTTCCCTAATCTTACGTAAAATTGATTTGACATTTGCTGTCTTATCATTTAAAGATAAAATTGTAACTATTCATTCAGGAGGACAATATGGAATCACTGAATGAGTAATTAAGTAAGGATTCTAAAGGACTCAATTGCTTTTTAGAAACCAACTGATATTACTGAACAATTTCATGAAATTACTCTAGTCATTGATTCACCACAAGAAAAAACTGAAGTTTTACTTCCTGCTCTGAGGCTACGCGTTTTGAGTGGGTTGAACAATAGTAAAAGGATGGCGGATCATTTCAGCCAACACTCCATTCTCCAAGCTTCCACTCCATTCCAACTTAGGGACATTTGACCAAAGAAGGCAAATTTAAGATGTACCAGGCCTCCATACATGCCGAAAAATCAGTGGATTCGGGTTTTGAAACAGTGATCTTCCGATCCCGATACTGAGACCAGGTACCAACAGGTTAATGTGGCTCTGAAGAAAGCCAGCGGGAGTGGTCTCCCCTAAACTTTCTCGTATACTTTCTAAGTGGAGATTCATCAAATTCTCGAGTTAGAATTTTTTTGACGATTATAATACTTTCTCTTTGTATACTTTGTATACGAGAAAATGAAGCAAACAAACAAACCTGAAATCAAATATCTCTTGCCACGTATCAAAAAAATATTACTTTGAAGCAGGTACGATAAAATAGCAATGCAAACGAAAATTCTGCTTTGGAATTGAATTCCCAAGAGAACAATTTATACTACCACAACCGTAACAATTGCAAAAGCGCGTGAATAAAAGATTTGCTGAAATAATGAGATCGGTTTGAATTTTATTTACAACAATAAAAAAATTGTTACAATTCAAGTTTGAAAACATTATTTATTTTTGTAAATAAAATTTACAACAATAACAGATTGCTACCAGTACGCATGCGTATGAGAATCGGATTAAAAGAAATTGAATATGCAATTTGAACGTCTCTTTTTGACGGATTTGGCCCAACATTTTATACGGACCTACATGCATGACGATAAAACTGTGTCCCAAATTTTATCCATCTAGCTATTGAAGTTTTTGAGTTATAGTGTTCGCATGACTTCGGACATACAGACTTCCCGTTGACGGATTTTGTCCAAAATTTGAAAGAAACCTACAAATTATGTTTAAAGACCACATACCAAATTTCATCCCCTTAGCTCTAATAGTTTTCGAGTTATGGTGTTCACAGACAGACACACAGACATAATTCCAAAATTGTGTTTTTCGGACTCATGGAAGTTTAAAACGTGGAAATTCGTCAAAATCTCGAGTTCGAATTTTTTGACGATTACAATATTTTCTCTTTGTATACTTCGTATACGAGAAAGTAAAAAAGTTCTCACTGTATACTGTAAGTGCTAACATCAGTTCATTATTAAGAATTGTTGTTTGCAATCACAGTATTATGTTTTTGCTCTTAGAGTTTACAAAATACTCATCCTAAAGGAGAGAGGTTATACATTTTACCAAAGCTCCATTCTCCAAGCTTCAGGCCACACCAATTTTAAGCCATTTTCCCTATGATAATAAATTTAATTTGCACTAGACCTCCATACACACCGAGTGATAGGTGGATTCGGATCTTGAAACAGTGATCCTCCGATCCGGACGTTGAGACCTTACCACCAGGCTACTGAAACTCTGAACAACTAGCGGGAATAGCCTGCCTAAACTTTCTCGCATACTACTAACATGCGTGTGTGTGGGGGGGGATACACCGCTCACCAGCAACGTGCGGTATTCCCAAAGATGGGGAAAACGCTCCAGCGTTCGCACCTTTTTTTGCGTCGTAGAATGGGGAAAAAAACGAACATGCAATTTTAACTTCTTTTTAATTTCTCGTTTACGAAGTATACAAAGAGAAAGTATTGTAATCGTCAAAAAATTCGAACTCGAGATTTTGACGAATCTCCACGTTTTAGACCTCCCTGAGTCCGAAAAACACAATTTGGGAATTATGTCTGTCTGTGTGTATGTGAACACGATAACTCAAAAACTGTTAGAGATACAGGGATGAAATTTGGTATGTGAACTTGACACATAATTTGTATGTTTCTATCAAATTTGGGACAAAATCCGTCCATAGCAAGTCTGTCTTCCTGTCTGTCAACAGTCATGTGAACGCTATAACTCAAAAACCTGAATAGCTAGACGAATAAAATTTGGTACACAGTTTTATCATCATGAATGTAGGTCCGTATAAAATTTTGGGCCTAATCCGTCAAAGGGTTGACTGTCTGCCGGTCTGTATAATCGCATACTTGTAAAAATTATATCTCCTAAACCCTTTGGCTTAGATAAATAAAAATTGGTATGACGTTTGCTAATATTAATTATAGATCTGTGCTCAAATTTCGTTTCAATCCATTGAAAAAAAGATGTTCAAATTGCATATTTGGTTGAAAAGGACATTGCGATTGTGTGTTGGCGAGCGTTTCGCTTATTTTACTCAAGTTAGTATGGTTGGCTTGACCTTGGCGGTCTGCGAAGAAAATTGTAGCTAGCCGCAAACACGCGCTTCGGAGAAAACGTGGCCAAACTTTAAGGTTAGGTGCGGTATATGACAAGGATACAAAATCACACAGGAACACGGGTGCGCAAACACCATCTGGAGACAGCAGATGACATTTAAAATAATACAGCACTGGCCAAAATGGCGGACACTTTTGGAAATTGCACATTTTTTTCGAATATTGCAACGAACTTTCACTATATAAAGTTTAGGTTTTAACTCACATTTTACAGTAAAGATTCGGTCACGAGGGCATGTGGGAGGGGGTAGCGACCAGAAAGTGATAATGTCGTAAAAGGATTTTGTCTCACCCCGCTTCACAGAAAGCTGATAATGGTTTGCAACTTTCATCATTTCTTTTGCGTAATATGCACAATTTTTACATGCATTTTCGTAAAAATAGTACTAATATTCGGGAAGATATAAAAGTTTCTTTAAAAAATCCCAATTTTTTCCGCATGTCTTTTGCTTATAACTTACAGGGTTTTCATTCATATTGTATGAAACTTTGAGAATACATAAAGATATGTCAGAGAAACATTGTATTAAAATTTGAAGTAAATACATTGAATATTAGAGGATATATGAGCATGTGTATTAAATAATTTTTTACTGCGCATGTGCGAAACGTAAAATTATTTTTCTTTCATAACTTCAGAGGGCAGCTTATATAAAAATTTCATTTAAATACCGTAAAGATTTAGAAAGATATCGACATTTGGACCAGCACTGTATTATTTTAAATGCCATCTGCCGCCTTCAGATGGCGTTTGCAACCCCGCGTTTCTTTGTGATTTTGGATGTTTATCGTATGCCTGACCTACCTTTAAAGTATGCCCACGTTGTTTTTAATCACCCTGTAAACTGTAACTGAAAACAACTGTTCATTATTAAAAGCCGTTGTTTACAGTTATAGTATCTTTTGCTCTTTGAATATACGAAGTTCTCTTCCTACAGGAGCGAATCTGCATTCCATAATTACAGTAAAAGTTCAATCAGTACAAAGTTTTTGGTGGTTTACTCCGGATTTCAGATTTCTTTTAAAACACAAGATTATGAAATTGGAAGAGTTCCTCTTAGAAATTTTCTGCACTTCATCAGGGGCATTTCAAATTTTTAGTTTCCATTTCGGTTAACATTAGGTTCTGGTTTCCATTTTATATCATCACATTTCTTGGAGGCAACGTATTATCTGAAATTAAAGGTTATATACTTAGTGATATATGAGTGCTAATTTAGGTCTCAAAAGTTTTTTTAATAGTATGTTGTTGCTTTTTCGGCATAGTCTCAACATATAATGCGTAGTCGAAGGTTCTGCAGCGTTGGCGGAGAGATCGTATACACTTGCTGTTTGACGTTATCCCCACAGGAAAAAATCCGTTTGGTCATTCTTGTCCAAAAGATGACATTTTCTCCTTTCGTCCAAGTTCTGTGACGTCACACTTTCGGAAATCACGAACAAATAAATGCTCGATTCAAGTATTTTATTCTAAGTATTAATAAGGGTGCATAAGGTCTCCTGTTTGTACTAAATCAATGATGCTCTACAGCTTTGTAATTGACTATTTTTCCTTATGTTCTACCGTTTTCAAGATAGGAACGCTAATTTCGCCAGGTAGTCTGATAGCTTAAGTGGTCTGATAGCTTAGCGCATAGCTATTTTACTATACCTAGACACTACTTTTATGACTAAAGCTACAGACGTTTTGTAATTAATTTTGGGTGGTTTGGAAAGGACTTTAGTGGGCACGCTGTATATCACTACAAGAACGACGATTATGAATAGGTACAACGAAAAAACGGGAATGGAATTTAAAGAAAACAGCTTATATTTCGAGTCTCAACAACAATTTCTCAAAAGAACCTCAAGATTTGGATTAATTTTATTGCATAATTAAAAATTAATCAGAAATATTTGAAGACATACATACCGAAAAAAAATCTGTTTCCATTTTGTGGGATGTTTTACATATTTATTCTTTCTATCTTCTTATTTTTTTTAAAAAAAATTTTTGGTTAAAAAAAGGAATTAGTAATTATACCGGAAGTTTTATTTCAATACTTGATGATGACAGATAACACAAAACAATTCAAAAGTAAACAATTTCATGTTTCACCATTTTCGTTGATAATGGATAACTAAACTTCTCTTTGCTGACGACTTAAACTTAATCTGAAAACTAAACGTTCTTTCTTGGGAAAAATATGAAAACGGCAAATGAAGAGGTTTCAGACATTGCATGCTTTACTGTAAATAGTTTAATGGTTTAATTTTTGTTTCTGTAATTTGCTGCTTTTCTCATCATTTCAATTTTTTTTGCAATGAATTTATTATTATTTAGGAAATGATTAACAACTGAAACAGATACATCTCTAGCAATATTTTAAAAAAGGTATTCATCATTCAAGTATTAATTCATTTTCCTCGTAAAGTATTAATTCATTAGTTGTGAATAATTTCGAAGTTACGATATCTTTATCACAGTTTACATACTAGAAAGGAGGAAATTTTCACATTTTAGAACGGGGGAAAACGACTCATAACCGAAGCTTTGAGTCGTATAAACGAAGTACTTTATCATAACAATGAATATGAATTAACCGGGACTGTTATGAAACGCCGTATAAATGTAAACGATGTATAAATGAGAAACGTATAAACGGTGCTTAACTGTAATTTTTTTCGCTCATCTTAACCCGCTGAACGTCCAAATATTTTTATATTATTATTTTCAAGTTACTTTTTAAAGGGAATGATCCGAACTTTTTTGTTTTAAATCATATCACGGAAATCTTAAGAATATTTCATCCATGGCTAAGAAAGTATACATATAAATACTAATTATATACTTTTAAATTAAGCATGAAAACCGAAAAAACATCTAAACTGAAATGCGAATTCCTCGTAGATGAATAATTCTATGACAGACTTCAAGGTCTAATAATTTTTTTTTCGCTTATCTTAAACCCAACCCTTAATATTTGTAATTTATAGCCATGGAAGACTGATAGTTGTTTCGAAGCTCTATTTTCTTTGGAATATATTCTTTTACATAAATTACATAACATAGCACACTCTTTTCTAAGAAGATAGTATTTAAAATTATATTTAAAATGCTCTTTATCTTGAATACATTTGAATTAAATGGCTGATTTAGTTACCGCCATAAAATTCGATTCGGGCATATCGCTAACATTAAGGTTAATTCATTGAAATAGCAACTCAAGGCAAATGATGAAAACCTATATCTACCTCGAATTTGCATGCAACTTTTGCATATATTCCTTTTTCTAAATTATATCAAACGATTTACTGTAATTAGATGAACGATTATAATACAAATATAAGACTAAAATAGGTGGAATCATCAGATAATAACTTCTCATAATAATAATAGACGTTCACAGCAATAATGAAGATTGATAACTGGTTGGAAGCTGCAACTTGTACTCCTTATCTCTACTAATAATAAAGGAGAATGTGTGTGTTTCTGTGTGTGTGTTGGCTCTCTACATAGCAGACCGCTGGACGTAGAGCTACGAAATTTGGCGTCTCTACTAATAATAAAGGAGAATGTGTGTGTGTTGGCGTTCTATAGGGAACACCGCTGGACCTAGAGCTATGTGAACCTAATTTAATTAATTAAAAATTAAGCAAAATTTCGGTGCTTAATAACTTCCGAACAAATTACAGCACAAAAATCATTTTTACACCATCTGAAAATACAAAAATTACCTTTTCAATAATATCTATTAAGTTGCCGCAAAATTTGATCTCTAACTTTAATAAATTTTTAAAAATATTTTTGGGATAATTTACAACAATACTTTTTATTGTTGCAACACAATTCAAACCGTTTTCATTGTTTAAATAAATATTTAATTGAGTGTTTCTCTTTCATTGTTGAAAGTTGAGGTAATATTTTAATACATTTTACTTTCATATTTTATTTCATCAAAATTTTTATGGAATCTGTAACACAAGCTCTTTGAGATATTACATATATTAAGAAAATATATCCAAAAAGTTGAATGATTATGGTTGCTATGTTTTCATTTTTTTCACCATGTTTTAATTCAGCAAACATGCCTCTGACCAAAAAAAATGTGCAGCGCGATTTTAATGTTGAAATCGAATGCATGTTTTGTAAGAGAAATAAGAAAGTGAGGATGGCACCGGAAACGTGCAATTAAATGTTACATGGTAAGTTATTTAACTCCATTAGGAACATTATCGACGGAATGAACACAACAGGTGCAAGGCCACTAAAAGAACAGGGATTAAATATCTACCACAATCTGAAATTTAAAATTAAGTTGTTAAAGCAGCCATGAATATAAAATGATACAAAATTCAATTGAAATCATATTCCCTGTGCACAAGCTGGTCGCCGAAGGCGGCTAGTTATAAATATAGGGAAGAATACGTAACCATGCAAGAGTTTTTTTAGAAGATTATATTCTTTGATTAAGAAAAAATTATTCTTTTAAACATATGATTGAGAAAAGTTTTTTGTGCATATTTTTGAACATATTTCAACTTAATGATTAGTTCATTTTAAACATGAAAACCTATTAGGTCATACAAATTAACCTAAAGGCAAAACCATAATGCTATAACCGTCCAGAATACTGATAAAAGCTAATAGCTCTTTCCAACTTACATGCTTTTGAATGTATATTTTAAAAAGCTTTTAGCAAAGTATACATTCAAGAGGTAGAAGAGTGCATTTTTTAAGAACATATTCTGTCCTCAGCGAAAATATAACAGGTCTATATTTAAGATTATCTATATTCCAATATATTCTAATTAAATGAAAGATTTTGTTTTTCCAAAAGAATTTTGTTTTAAGGCTTGGGACTAGCCAATTCATGTCAACAGACTTAAGACCAACCAATAATAATAGCAGCCCATGATAAACTCTAATAATAGTTGCTTCGAAATTGCAACTTCCGAACTACACATCTCATTCCGGATACACACGCCAATATTTACTTGAACAGAGGCACTATTAAATGCTTCCAATGCGACGTCATAATCGAATATTTAAGCCCTGAGCCTGAGCAAGCGTGCACTCGGTGAGTAATTCCCACAAAGAATAAAGTCTAACGGAAGAGCTCTCGAAACAAGTGTTTTTACCTTATTCGCTTATCACCATCCCTGATAAGACGGCTAAAAAATGCATTTTCCACCTCTACCTGGCATCGGCAGAGAGCAGGGCGACGCCTTACACCTAATCTGCACATGAACTCTGAGCCTTTTCCTTTCTGGCGGCTGCAGAACTCACATCAAACGTTACCGGTCGTTTAACGGAAGTCGTAAGAGCCAACGGATATTAGGACCGGGTCGTGTGTGGACATTGTAAACTTGCCAAAGTAAAGAAATTAAACTGTTTGGATATGGGTTACGGATCCAATAACGACCCAGAGAACCCAGTCTCTGAGGATGAGACTGAGGCTGAGGCTGAGAAGAAGAGGCTGAGGACCCCCGAGGGTGAGGAGATGGAGCTCAAGAAGATCCCCGTGAAGACCAAGGATGCCTCCTACCCGGAAATGATCGCGGGGCAGAGTGACCCCCTCATTAAAGCCCATCACCTGAAGTATTTGCTTCTTGGGTTTAACCTGTTTTTGACGGTAAGAATGTCTGCTTTATTTTGTTGTCCGATGTTATTTAGCTGTTTGATGAAGTATGTTTCTATTGACTTTTTTACATCAAACCGAATCATTTAATTAATAATATCATTTTACTATAATACTATCAACCAGAATTTTCGGGTTAAAATCCTTTTTAATACAACGTTAGTTTGCTTGTTTTATTGAATCACAGAAGGGCTAAATTTGTCTATGTAAATCATCTGCAAGATGTGAAGAAACCACACAGATATTAAGACTTTAGTTTACATTGATTACAAATTGATTACGATAGATTATGATTAAGACTAACTCACATAAACTTTTTTTATTAGACGTCTAATCTAGGTCTAACTTGTAATTAGCATAAAACAAGGACTCAATATCTGTGCTTTCTTCAGGTCTTACAAATGATTTACAAAACAAATTCTGGCTCTGATGACGCAGTAAACCAACCAAACAGCTAACATAACCGTTGCAGAAGACCAATCAAATTTTCTTTTAAATGTGCTCGGCGTGAATTTATATTATATTACAACATCTTAAGGATAAGAAAAGAATAATATGTGTTATGAGTTTTCAATTAAGCAAATCCATGGAAATGAAAAATAATTTCTGAAATATTAAAATCGTCTTCGGAAAAAAAAATATGAGATTATTCACCAAATTAGTAAGATATTTGAAGTATTATAGTACAGTATATTCCCTATTATCCGTCCTGGTATGGCTAATGGGCAGGCCAGATAACAAAAGATCTGGATAGGCAAGAATGTTATAAATACTCATTTCCTGCCTCACCCTACCCATACTGATAAAATCACTCTTCGTATATCAAAATCCGCTCTTCTTATTTTCTGACTTCTCAGTATAAGCCAGTATTTTATAAAAGTTTGAAATCTTTTAAAATTTAAAATTTATCACAGAAAAAGCAGGTTCAAGAAAAAATATTAAACAGATTTAAAGATAAATTTTATGATGTATAATTTTATTTCAGGAAACATTCAGTCATGTACACTGCACAGTAAACAGCATACACTTTTAAACTAAACAAGACATTAACCTTAGTAGCCTTAGTAACAAATATTTAGTAGCCTTAAATCTTTCAAAAAATATTTAGACTTATTTTACTGTTCATTGATAAAAGATCACACAGATATGAAAAGGTAGGCCTAAGAGGAGAGAGTCGAGACTGACAGCTTTTAGTTTTAGAAAAGTCCAGAACCTTGAGAATTGGAAAATATGGTACTTTTTCTACTAATACTTCTGCTGATAATATGGTCTACTAAATACTTCTCAATTATACCCCATTTTATAGTGGAGAATTATTTTCTAACTAGGTCGGATAGTCGAGAGTCCAATGCAATTTTTATAATAAATCCACAATAATAAGCATAGAAATGGAGAAGAAGATCAAGAAAAGGTGTATTTATAAATACAATATTATGTTATTTGAATTTGAAATTTATTTTTCGAAATAAAAATTTTAGAAAGGGAAGCACTATTTGAACTTCAACTTTAATTCTACTTTTAAAAATATCTAAATTATAAATAGGACATAAGATATCTTCAATATTTTCTTTTTAAATTAACATCCTAATAACAAACAGAATTATTTATTTTTATCGTTGAGGTTTACTCAGAAACACTCGAGTTTGATACATGTTTAGTCAATGACAAATCGTCCATAGAAGCTTAAGGGCTGCAACAACTCTCGCTAATTTTTCAAAAAAAAAATTTTTTTTTTCTCTTTCTTGTAAAATTTTCAATTTTTACCTTACTTAGATTTAGAGAATATTATACAATTAAAGGTAAAAATAATGTGTTAATATATCCTATCGCCTCATTTTGGTTGTGAAAACCAACTGCTCCATAAAATCTCAATTCAAATTAAGAGAACGATTCGAAGTGTTTCCCGCTGCAGCTCTGAATATCTCAAATCGTAAGCGCTCAAATTGTTTACTACGCATGGCGAATTGACATAAATTGGAAAAAAGAGCATTTTATGCCCTTATGGAAGCTGCCACGCTCACAACGCATCTTCAATTAAAAGGAAAGTCAAAAATTGGGACTCTTCCAATCCAAGCTTAAAGACTTGCTTAAAATATTAGACTACTGCTTGTATATTTTCTCTCAATGCAGAAAATAACAAGCACAAACAGAAAAAAGTTACTCAGTTGTCAATTTTAAGATCGAGTTCCATCAAAAAAGATAAAGAAGTATGAAACCTTTTAGAGAAAATGTAATCGTTTTTTTAACTAGATAACTCTCTAGTAGTTGCGATCCAGAAATGTTATTCTCTTGGAAAGGGTTTTGCTATACCATCCAATTTGAGATTTTACTTTTTACTTTCTCGTATACCAAAGGGAAAGTATTGTGATCGTCGAAAAATTCGAACTCGAGATTTTGACGAATTCCACGTTTTAGACCTCCCTGAGTCCTAAAAACACAATTTTGGAATTATGTCTGTCTGTGTGTCTGTGAACACGATAACTCGAAAACTATTAGAGATACGGGGATGAAATTTGGTATGTGGTCTTTAAACATAAATTTTAGGTTTCTGTCAAATTTTGGACAAAATTCGTCAACGGTAAGTCTGTCAGTCTGTATGTCCACGGTCATGTGAACACTATAACTCAAAAACTTGAATAGCTAGATAGATAAAATTTGGTACACAGTTTTATCGTCATGAATGTAGGTTTGTATAAAATTTTCGGCCGAATCTATCAAAGGGTTGACTGTCTGTCGGTCTGTATAATCGCATACTTGTATCTCATAAGCCCTTTGGCTTAGATAAATATAACTTGCTATCACGGATGCTAACATTGATTATAGATCTGTGCCCAATTTTCATCTCAATCGGTTAAAAAACAGGTGTTCAAATTGCATATTTAGTTCAAAAAGCACATTACGACTGTGTGTTGTCGAGCGTTTCGCTTATTTCACTCAAGTTAGTATAGTTGGCGTTTGACCTTGGCGGTTTACGAATTAAATTGCAGCGAGTCGCTCACACGCGCTTCGGAAATTATGGCAACCCCCCTGAACCTTAACTTCGTTCTGATATTCTCCAGCTGGAAGGTATGGTGAAATCTTGCGTGATATTTGTAATAAGATTTCGTACTCAAAAACATTAAATAAAGTTATGGTACCTCAACTCGCGTGAAAATTTACAACATACGCTATTTTTATTTTTTAAGATGCCCGAAAATTGCGGAAATAATTAGTTTTATCTGTTTGCGAAATAATTTTTCTACCGCACTAAAGCATTAAAATAAAGATAAAAAGGAACAATTTATATGAAATACGAATTCGAAGTCAATGTCAATAAAAGACCAGTTGTTAATTAAAAGTTTATTACTTTTTAGAAATATTATTTTAATTAACAAATATATCATTGACAAAATTATTAAATTAGAAAGGACCACAATTCTTTCTGTTCTGCTAGGAAGGTAAACTACCCAAGAATGCTTTTGTCTGCACTTTTTTCATCTGTTTTACTAAAAATGAGTACACTTCTCAAAAACATAAGAAAGGCGTAGTTCGGGTCCGCGCCGTATATTTTTCGTGAAAACAGCGGGATAAAATCATAAAACAAGCGCTTCGTATTAATATGTAATTTAATTATCAATCTCTTTAATACAATATTTATACAGAGTAGTATAATGGTTGCAGAAAAGATAAATCACAAGTTCACAAGTTTATCGCATGTAGCAAGGGTCTGTGGTAGCTTGTGATTTATCTATTCTGTAACCATTATACTACTCCGCGCGTATAAATATTGTATCTGAAGTAACATTTATTTAAATTAGTTCTGTAATATAGAGTGGTTATAAATTATTGGACCCATTTCAAAAATTAATAAAAAAAACTAATAATATTACAACTGTGGGTTTTTTAAATGAGAAAGAAAATGAAAAAAAAAAGTTTTTTCAGATAGATGGCGTACCATTACGGTGTTCTAAATTTGCTACAGCGAGAGATTTCCATACGCAATGGCTGCCATTCAGCAGAAACCGATGCGCGTTTTCTGGTTTCCTTTTTTAGTTTTTCTTGAATATCTCGAAAAATATTCAGTTTTCGAATTACAATTGGTTTAACAAATTAAATAGCGTAAAATTTCCCACAAATACATGATTTTATTTTTCTTCCGGTTTCGCAGATAATGTCTTCCAAAAATGGGGAATGTCCAGTAATTTACTACCACCTGGACCACCGTAACGGCGTGTTACCCATCTGAAAAAAAACTTTTTAAAATGCGCTCTCATTTTTAAAAAATTCGTAGCTGTAACATTACTAGTTTCTTAAAAATTAATTTTTGAAATGCGTCCAATAATTTATGACTACCCTGTATAATAGCTACCGTTTTAAATCATAAGTAACTTTATAGTAGGAAAACAAAATATTAAAGTTTTCTTCATTTGTCCTTGAATGCTCATTGATCTCTTAAGAGGACCGTCTACAATATATTATTTAATCTTTTCAACGAAAATGTACTGTACTTGTTCCAGGAACTCTATTGGTGAATTTTATCTGGAAAATAAGTTTGAAAAGTGATTAAATAGGTGCGGATAGAAAGTTATGTTTAAAGAACATAGGGTGTGGTCGTAAAATGCACATATTCTGCTTATTGGATTTGCATTATCATTAAATATTAATGTCTTCTTCTAACTCATTTTATTAGATTGTGAATAAGAAAATCTAAATTGTTTTTCGGGGAATCCAGCTTTCAGATTTTATTTGTTTATTTTACATCAATCTGAATGTTAGTCTGAAAATCACTTATCAAAAATATAAAAAAAATCTTTTCTATCGATATCCCATTTCGTCTGCAAATATATTCGTGATTAAAAAAATCATGACCAAAAGTGTACACATTAGCAAGAAAAAAATCATGACCCAAATTGTACACATTAGAAAGAAAAAAAGAATATGACCCAAAGTGTACACATCAACAAGAAAAAAAAACATGACACAAAGTGTACACATTAGCAAGTAAAAAAATCATGACCCAAAATGTACACAATAGCAAGGAAAAAATCATGATTCAAAGTGTACACATTAGCAAGAAAAAAATCATGACCCAAAGTGTACACATTAGCAAGAAAAAAAATCATGACCCAAAGTGTACACATAAAGAAGGAAAAAAAATCATGACCCAAAGTGTACACATTAGCAAGAAAACAAGATTTAAAAAATTAATTACAGTCAATGATAGACAAAAACTGAAGTTAAATAGGTTTATTTGCAAAAATTTTGATGAAATGTATTTGATCAAAGTGATTTTCTTAATTATTTTTATTTATTTACATAAACGAATTTGAAAGAAGAACTCACTGTCACATCAGTGATTTATGACTCCAAAACTAATGATGACCTCACCTTGGTTGTGATCACATATTGAAAAGCCATGATTTAAAATAAATTTTAAAAAAATTACAGACGTAATTTTTTTTAT
>BGPR01000777.1:83222-121316 GCA_013235015.1 Araneus ventricosus
TTTCATGTATTGCTGTGTCAACCATTCTTTTCAAGTGTTATTAGTCTCGTGTTAAGGAGCGACTCAATCTGACGGTATTTTGTCACAAGAAAGTTCGAATTGACTATCAATGTAACAAGGAAATACTTTTCAACAAAATTGAAACTGTACGTTCAGAACAATGAAAAAGTTGCTTCTTTGAACTAGAATACATATTAAGCATTGGAATTTTTCTTTGAGGATTTTCACAGTTGTTTTTAAAAAAAAATCATTAAACAGCTCTCACAACTTTATGTAGATTTTACTGAAATTGGAATTGCACTTATCATTTCAGCGAATACGAAATTGTGTTATAATAATTATAAATAATAAATTCTAGCATCATTAGTTCCAGCTCTAACATAAATAATGTCATAATGATGAGTCAGCTAATTTATAACTTTTTGAATTATTTATTTAGAAAAACTTCTCTGGTAATTATTGTTATAACGTTTTGATCTTAAATGAAGCTAAATTAATCCACTATACCAGGTAGTCCCAATATTTTTTCACTCGCGTACCCCTTCATTAGTCTTTTTATTTTCGTGTACCCCCTACTGTCATATCCCCCCTCTCCCAACCATCCGTCTATGCAAAGAAGGTTTTATCAATAATAATAAGAGCTTAGGTTAGCTTAAGAGGCAAATTAATCGAATTAATAACATTTGCAGGGCTTATTTTTAGTTTTGCATTTTATTCCATTTTTACAATAGTATTAGTTCAAGGCCAAAACAAATGAAACCAATATTGTTGGACTTATTTTTAATTTCCACATTTTATTCCATTTACAATAGTATTATTCACACAAAACAAATGAAACCAATATTGCTGGACTTATTTAGTTTTACATTTATTCCATTTTCACAATAGCATTAGTGCAACGGAAAACAAATGAAACCAATATTGTTATAATTTCATAAACTTATAAGGATAATAGCTAAAAATTACACTCTCGTAATAATCGACTATTCAAGTGGTATAGTTAATAAATAAAGTACTACGTGAGAAACAAAAATTCCCTTAACTTCTTTAACTTCTTAGGGTTTTTCCCCGCCATTACCAATCAATTTTGGATTTAGCTTAATTCCACAATTGTCTCTTCTGCGTACCACCAGGGTTTACGCGCACCACAGGTTGGGAAACCGAACTATATATTTAAATACTGATGTTCTATGTAAATAAAAGTCTGTAAAATTGTAAAGAGTTATTTCTTGAATATAACGAAGATAGTATGAAAAAATTGCAGGGTTCGCCAATTATAAAAAGGAAATCAAATGCAGTGAAACATACCCATGCCTCGCGTTTCAGCACCAGATACAGATATTTGATGTTCATTTGACTCTTCCAGGATCTTTGACTCTTCTAAAATCGTATATTTGTGTCTAAATTTATAGAACTCTTCTTGATATTGGAAATTAATCTAGTTTGTGATTAGTAGCAATTAATTTAAAAAACCTTTCACATTGGAATGCTTATTAGTGATATTACCTTCAAGTTCTTATTTGATTGAAATAAAAATAAATTTCAATAGAGAATGTATTATCTAATTAAGAAGAAATTAATACATCAGGAGCTTAATTAAAAGCAGAAAATAATTGCCTAAAAAAGTTGTTAATTTCTCTTATCTTTTATTTTGTTGTTTTATAAAAAAAATGTGCCACAAATTTTTTAACCAATATATTCGCATCAGTCTGCTCTTCCCAGAGCATCAACAATCAACTATAAGTTAAACAAAAAAATCCACGAAATAAATTTCTAAAGTAATATTTATTTAAATTAGTCTGTAATATTATAGATTGGTTAAATTATTGGACCCATTTCAAAATTAATAAAAAAAAACACTGATAATATTACAGCTGTGGGTTTTTTTAAATGAGAAAGAAAATGAAAAAAGTTTCAAGATAGATGGCGTACCATTACGGTCGTTCTAAATTTGCTACAGAGAGATTTCCATACGCAAATGGCTCCATTCAGCAGGAGAACTGATGCGCGTTTTCTGAGTTTCTTTTTAAGTTTTCTGATATAAAATTCGTTTCGAATACAATTTGGTTTAACAGAATTAAATAGCGTAAAATTTCCTAATCAAATATATGTTTATTTTTCTTCGAGTTTCAGAGATAATGCTCTCCAAAGAATGGGAGAATGTCAGTAATTATACCACCTGACCACCACAGCAACGGCATGTTACCCATTGAAAAAACTTTTTAAAATGTCTCATTTTTAAAAAAAATTCGTTAGCTGATAACATTACTAGTTTCTTAGTAATTATTTGAAATGGGTCCATGTTGATCAATATAAGCATACCGTTTTAAATCATTGCTAAACCTTATATGGTAGGAAAAACAAATATTAAGAAGTTTTCTTCATTTGTCCTGAATCATATTTGATCTCTTAGAGGATGTAATGTTGACTCGTCTACATATATTATTTAATCTTTTCACGAAAATGTACGATCTTAGTTCCAGGAACTCATTGTGAATTTATCTGGGAAAATAAGTTTGAAAAGTGATTAAATAGGTGCGGATAGAAAGTTATGTTTAAAGAACATGGGAGTTGTGGTCATCAAATGCAATATTCATTCTGCTTTATTGAATTGCATTATCATTAAATATTAATTGTCTTCCTTCTACTCATTTTATTAGATTGTGAATAAAGAAATCTTAAATTTTTTGAACACTTTAGATTTTATTTGTTTATTTTACATCAATCTGAATGCTTAGATCGAAATATCACTTATCAAAAATATAAACAAAATCTTTTCTATCGATACCCCATTTCGATCTGTCAAATATTTCACATGATTAAAAAAAATCGACCTTAAAGGGTAACATTACGGCAAGAAAAAAAATCATGACCATCAAATTGTCACATTAGAAAGAAAAAAAGAATCATGTTATCAACAAAAAACAAACTAAGTGTACATTACAAGAAAAAAATACCAAAATGCCACAAGCAGAAACAATTAGTGTACACATTAGCAAGAAAAAAGAAATCATAAAGAAAAAAAAAATCGCTAAAGTGTGCACATTAGAAGGATAAATCATGATTCCAAAGTTGCACATAGCAAGAAAAATCCATGACCCAAGTGTGTACACACATTAGAAAGAAAAAAATCATGACTCAAAGTCGCACATTAAACAGAAAAAAATCATGACCAAAGTGTGCACATTAGAAAGAAAACTGAGCAAGGTTACATGCCAAAAAAGTTACACACTTAAGTTACATATGAAAAAATCATGACCCAAAGTGTACATTAGCCATTACAAGAAAAAATCATGATCCCAAAGTACGCACATATAGAGAAGAAAAAATCATGATTCCAAAAGTGTACACATTAGCAGAAGAAAAAATCACTGACCAAAGTGTCAACATTATAACAGAAAAAATCATGTACCTTAAAGTGTACACATTAACAGAAAAAAAATCATGACCCAAAGTGTACATAGCAAGAAAAATCATGACCAAAGTGTACACTTGGCAAGAAAAAATCATGACCCAAAGTGTACACATTAGGAAAGGAAAAAAATCATGACCCAATGTGTACATATTAGCAAGAAAAAAATCATGACCCAAAGTGTACACATTAACAAGAAAAAAAATCATGACCCAAAGTGTACACATAAAGAAGGAAAAAAAATCATGACCCAAAGTGTACACATTAGCAAGAAAACAAGATTTAAAAAATTAATTAAAGTCAATGATAGACAAAAACTGAAGTTAAATAGGTTTATTTGTAAAATTTTGATGAAATGTATTTGATCAAAGTGATTTTCTTAATTATTTTTATTTATTTACATAAACGAATTTGAAAGAAGAACTCACTGTCATTGATTTATGACCCCAAAACTAATGATGACCTCACTCTGGGTTGTGATCAATATTTGAAAAAGCCATGATTTAAAATAATTTTAAAAAAATTACAGATAATTTTTTTTAAAACATGCAAAGAATGCGTTTTATGTATCAGACACATTGTGTGACTCTGCTTCATAGAATTTTTAAATGCTATTTTTAACTTGACATTAATCATGTTTTCGAACATGAAATTTTTAACCGATTTTTCGCTCACTTCCTTGTGTACTAGATCTCTGAAATTTTGTATACGGTTGTGTGTTTTCGATGACAATATAATATTTGAATATTTTCAGAACTTCATTATCAGTTAATCTAATAATATTAATTAGATTTTGATTCCATAAGGCAGTGAAAGAATTGATTGCAGGGTACCATAGCATTTATAATAATGAATTATAAACTATATTAGAGAATAAAAAATAGAAAAAGTTAAAAATAAAAATAATAGTAATATATGAAAAATAAAATTAATAGTAAAGTATGAAATATAAATTAATAGTAAAGTATGAAACATAAAATTAATAGTAAAGTATGGTAAATAACATTAATAGTAAAATATGAAAAATAGAATTAATAGTAAAGTATGAAAAATAACATTTATAGTAAAGTATGAAAAATAAAATTAATAGTAAAGTATGAAAAATAAAATTAATAGTAAAGTATGAAAAATAAAATGAATAGTGAAGTATTAAAAATAAAAAACTCGCTTTTCGTAGTGTACTAAAATGTGGAAAAAGCCTTTAGTAAAAAATCTGGAGATCAAAGTGAAAATCATTAAAGTGTGAGACGTTGAAAACAATAAGATAAATTAATTAAAACACAATGAATATCATAAGAAAGAAAATGCCAGAATATTCTTTAAAAATTAAAACTTTATTCTAAATGTGTTTTAAATTCCAGTTTACTTGCAGCATAACTTTCAACGCCTCAAGTTCTTATAGTTTTATTTTGTCTTCCATATTTTGTTAAAAAAATAATTTCCAAGTGTTTAGTACATTTACAAAAAAAAAAATTAAATTATTTTTACTTAATATTTTTATGAAACATTACTTCGAAAAACAGCCACTTATTCAAAATGAAATAAAAGCTAAAATAAATTTAAAAAAATAAGGTATAAGCTTTTATTCAAAATGCACTTTAAATTAGAAAATACGTTTACACACTATAATTTCGTCAAAATGAACTCAAAAGCAAAAAATAATTTTTCTGATTAGAATAAAATGCATGGTTCGAATAAAAGCGTGTGAGCCTTTACCTTCTAGGAATATTCCTTCACAAACGTCATTATATTGAATAATTTCATCCAAAGTTTTATTATATTGTAAGAAATATTGTGAATTCTACGTCTTAAACACATTTTTACCGAAAAAATGTTGTTTAACACCAGAGCGAATATACTTGCAAGCTATGCCTGTAAAGTTAGACTTAATATGGAAGAGGCTGCCGGTTTTGTTTTGAAAACAAACCAATTGTTGCCATTGCCAAAAGAGAAATTAACCTGTTTTCTGTTCCACATACGTTAGCGTTTTATATATATAGATCTTTTTGATTTCTTTCCATCGATAGCTTCGGAAGCTATTACAAGAGAAAAATAATTTAATAATAAATAATAACAAAAAAAATTTACGACGTCTTAAAATTAAAGAAAAAAAATCTGTTTTGTGAGGCCAGATTAATTACTTTTCTTATTTTTTTTTATTTCCACAATTTATCAAACATTTATTTCTTAATTGAAGTTGCGATAATTTTCTCACAACATTATTTAAAATTTTCATTGGATAGATTTGCAATACGCAGATAAATATATGTAACGATTTAATATGCATATAATATTTGCATTCAACGAGAATGGCGACACACGTTAAAAACATATTTCTGCATTTGGCTCTTTTTTTAGAAATTCTATAGTTAAATGAAGAAAAATCGATTATGTGTTTAGAAAAAATAGTTTTTACATTTGGCGGATTTTGTCCAAAAAATTCGATGTAGTCAACAATTTCGATATAAACTATATTCCAAATTTTATATATAGATCACTGGGTTTCGGATCATCATATTCATAAACACACTGACAGATTGTTTCAAAAAATATATTTTCGAATTTAGGGAGATTCAAAACCACGAATTTCATCAAAATCGTGAGGTCGAATTTTCTGAATCGCAATGAAACATGTAGAAGAAAAAAGTAATGATACCTATCAAGCTATATTTTACCTGTAAATATTATTCAAAGAAAGTAAAAAACCAAGAAACACACTTCGAGCGAATAAAATTAAACAAACAGGGAATCCATTCTAGTCCACTTTTTCAAGGGCTATAGACAATATTCGATATGAATTCAAATTATTTCGGATTTTTTTGTAAGAAGCTTGACTTTCGTCTAAAAAAGCTTCTCATAGCCCGAAATTTCCTAATCAAAGACGAACAAGACCAACAAAAGAATTTTTTTTAAAAAAAAGAACAAGCAAACATAATACCGATAACAAGATTGATTTAAAAAATATTAGCCATCGGGCAGGAAATGCCTTCGTAAAAATATCAGTAAAAGAAGTAAAAAATCTAACTTACCCTAGCCTTGGAGAGAATCAAAATGTCTCCACTTTAATCACAAACTAAAGAAGCTTCCCACCTGATTAATTCTAAGAAAAACTATTAATCCCCATTCGTAATGTATACAACCAAAACTCTAGCGCCATCTACTATTCCAAAAGAAAACAGGAAGTGGAGGGAGCTCAATCACTTAGATTAAATTGTTAAAAAAGCTTTCAGTTTCTATCAATGCTTCAATAAATAAAAGGAACAAGTAAAAGAAAAAGAAATCATTAGAAAATATAGCAGCAGTCCGATAATTTATATATATATATATATATATATATATATATATATAAATTAATATTAAAATTCTAGTCTACTTTCAAGAATAACATCTGCAACGCCGTGAATATTATAAGGGAATTTTTTACAATAGAGATTTTTTTAGAAAATTATTGGCAGCCACTAAAAGTTCATTTCTATTATTGCATATTTTTTTAAATTCTGTTAGCTTGAGTAAAAATTAGGTTTCTAAAGACCCTAAAATCTAGATTTGAATGATAATCACAAAGATTTTTACAAGTGAAAATAAAATCAACTCTCTTGTCAAACAAGCCAAGTAAGGTTTTTTGTTCAGAAATTTCAATTTTAATATCTAAAAAGGTACCTTTATTTTTTATCTAAGTTCGTTCTATTAAGTTTAAGTTCTTTTGGATAACAATTAATAATGAAATCTAAGTTGTCAGAATTTAAAATAAGCAGATCATCAATAAATCTGTAACCGTAAATTAAATTATTACTAATAACTTTATCCTGAAAAAAGTGCAAGAAAATATTCGCTAGTGGACTGGAGAATGTAACACCCATTGGATGCCTAAAATCTCTTTACAATAGTCCATACCATTAAAAAGGTAGTTTTCTTTAATGCTGAAATTGCATAGTTCGAACCAGTCAGTTTTGTTCTATAATAGAATCGTTAAGAAATTCATTGTACATAAAAAGGCAAACTTCCATTAATTTATCTTGTGGCATATTAGTGTAAACATTTTCGAAGTCAAATGTATTTAAATTGCCAATTTTGTTGCTATTCAGGAAGTCCAAAACTTCAGCGTTATTGTTAATAATGAAGTTATCTTCTTTCTTAATTTCATCTAATATAATAATCAATAATTTGAAGAAATGTTTGCCAGTAAAATAATTATAGCATCCAGGACCACACGTAACAAATCTAAAGCCAATAGGATTCTTATGAAATTTAACATTTTGGGAAAAGATAAGGAAAATTTAAATTTGGTTCTAATTTTGAGTTTTTTTAGCAAAAGCTAAAATTCTTTTATCAAATTTCTTTTTACTGCTATTCACTAAGAAAAAGTTGCATTAGAGTTATATTCATTAATTAAAAGTTTTTAATAGTAAAATTTACATAAAATACAAAAATTATTGGCCGCTTTGTCAACAGTTGTAATAATAAATTTATCTTTTAATGTTTTAATATTTTTCAAAATCAATTTATTAACAAATATACCTCTATCTTTAAAGTTACTTTTATAAAAATAAAATATGCTCTTCATTTCTTCTAGAATCTTCTGTTTCCGTTCTCCAAACCCTTCAATTGGCCAATGGTATCTTTTTGCAAAAACATTTTTTAACCCTTTAAAGGGCCATTTTTTCATAGTAGTTGTGTAATAAAATAACTTCGGGATTAAGATTAATTTAAGAACAAAAATTCATTTAGCTTATTGGATGTTATGGAATTTTTTGTTAATGAATTTTCATAATTAATAATTAATAATCAAGTCGAGATACTTCATTATAGTTAGAGATAAGAAATTGGAACATCTAGGATTTGGTTTCATCGAAAAATTTGGCGAGAATTTACGCCAATCAAAAATTGCATTTAAAAATTGATGAATTTGATGGGAAGTATACTTCCCACAGCCCTAGAAAGCCTAAACCAATCACAACCAAATATTGGTTGTGATTGGTTGGCAAAATTAAAGCCAAGCCCTAAAATCAATCACAACCAAATATTCCACTATAAGTGCTTTCTTCATAATAAATCTAAGAGAAAAGGAATGAAATACACAATGGAGTTAGGCATTTTCGAAATGGAAACAGATAAGACCTGTTTCACATTTGGAGACAATATTTCTGAAACCTAACGAAACCATCAAATCAGAAACAGATAATTCAGCACGGATGAGGACGCTGTTATCTTTTGCACCTCATTTTTGGCCGAGATAAGCACGAGCTTCAAGTTCCCCTTATCAGAAATAGACAAACATGAATATTTCCAGATATGATTCACCTCCAAGAAAGACACTTCACGATAGGCACGCAAAAATGGCAGAGAACGTTCATAGAACAAAAATGTTTTGAGTGCACTTTTTCTCTAAATTACGAATATTTCCAGATATGATTCACCTCCAAGAAAGACACTTCGCGATAGGCACGCAAAAATGTCAGAGAATGTTCAAAGAACAAAAATGTTTTGAGTGCACTTTCTCTCTAAATCACGAATATCTCCAGATATGATTCACCACCAAGAAAGACGCTTCGCGAGAGGCACGCAAAAATGGCAGAGAATGTTCATAGAACAAAAAATGTTTTGAGTGCACTTTTTTTCTAAATCAGGGTTTCTTAAACGCTTTCCTCTCCTGACCATCTTTTGAGAGGAAAAAAAACTTCCGTGACCCCTTTTCCTTAATAAAAAACTTGCGATGATACCAAAGTTTGAAAATAAATTAGACATAAAATATTAAGTAATTATAATTAAAAAAGAAATTCAATTTAAAATTATTATTTAGAAAATTTCTATAAAATTTTAAATTCAAAAATTTTACTACTGACTTGTTACTAATGTTGCTTGTAACAAATTATCTACTTACTTAAAGTAGATAATTAGTTACAAGTTAGAAAGTAATTAGTTAGTTACGAGTTAGAAACTAGTTAGTTAGTCACAAGTCCGAAAGTAGTTAGTTATTTACTTACAAGTTAGAAAGTACAAAGAATAAAAAATGTTTTGAGTGCACTTTTTCTCTAAATCAGGGTTCCTTAAACGCTTTCCTCTTCTAACCATCTTTTGGACAGGGAAATCTTTCGTGGGCCCTTTTCCATCAGAAAAATTTTGCTACGACCCCAAAATTGGAAAATAAATAAGACAATAAATTATTAAGTAATGTTAATTAAAAAGAAATTCAATTTGAAATTATTATTTAGAAAATTATTATCTATAAAACTTTAAAGGCAAGATACTTTTCTTATTTATCTTTGCTTACAGATGCTAAAGAGTTTCAAAGAAAGTCCATGAGTAATATTTCGGTTACCATATTATATTTCTTCACTATCCCAATTTTTGTCTTGATACATGTTTTAAGAAACCTTATTCTAAATTATCAGTTTGTAGATCTTGAATTTTAACGAGAGGAAGTGTTCACACCTCGACCTTATTGTATACTTATTTAGATCAAAAAGTATACAAATTTAAATACTTATCGTTTGTAAGGAAACAAAGGGAGAAGAGGAAGTGATACAGTGCATACAATGTCATACTTGGGTTTATGCATTGTGTGTTGGTGTAAATTTGGGAATCAAAAATATTTTTGCTTTAATTGTGCTTAAAGAAATCGCTGGTCCAATCTCGGCAACGGTTTCCTTGATTGGACCGATAACACATGTTTTCAAGCTGCTTTTACCTTAATTTTAAGAGTATTTCATAAAAAATAATTACATTGCTCTGAAGGTAAATGAACTCCAAAAAAATTGTTTTACTTCTTACAAACAACTTCTTATTCACAAAAAACTTCTACTACTTGTTTTTTCATTAAAATTGCTTCTCCATCACTGAACATTAAAAAATATCCAGTGGTCCGAATTCGATGGCTCTCCTCTATATAATGTTAGAATGTTTTAGGTACGGTAAATTGGGAGCTGGAAAACCAAATCTTTATCTTCCTTGTTTATTTGATTGAAGCGCCATTTCCGTGAATTATATTATGTTGAAAATGCTATTAGTCATATATATTAAGTTTTTTAGTAGAGAAAGTTTTCTCATAGATCATGAATGTAAGGTGTAATATATTGATTGATTTATGGGTGCTATTTATCCATAAATAAACCCATTAAAACGCTAACGCAAGAATGCAAAATACGACATGCAACAAAAATGCCATGTAATACATTCAAAATTCGAACTTATCTTCAATACATTCCATTCGAGCAGAATTCTAATCTATTGTGACTTTGTCGGATATGTACTTTTTTTATGAAATGAAAAAGTTAGTTGATTTGTAAGCTCGCTTTTAGAAGAATTTTCAGCTTTTCTGATTGTTCACTTTCAAAGAGAAGATTCTGAAATTACAAAAAGGAGTTTCTGAAGAAGATTAACATACTTCTGCCCACTTTCAGAAGTATTTTGAGATTTTTTTATTTTTGTATTTGCAATAGAATTATTGTTTGATATAAAATCAACCATGTCTTTTAGAGAAATTCCTTAATTAGAATATAATAAATCAGATAATTAACGAAGACTCTCTGCACTATTACATGGAGTAATATGCAAAAGAATGTACTTTTTTTATGAAATGAAAAAGTTATTTGATTTGTTAAGCTCGCTTTCAGAGGAATTTTCAACTTTTCTGATTGTTCACTTTCAAAGAGAAGATTCTGAAAATAGAAAAAGGAGTTTCTGAAGAAGGTTAAAATACTTCTGACCACTTTCAGAAATATTTTGAGATTTTTTTATTTTTGTATTTGCAATAGAGTTATTGTTTGGTATAAAATCAACCATGTCTTTTACAGAAATTCTTTACTTAGAATATAATAAATCAGGTAATTAACGAAGATTCTCTCTGCACTATTACATGGAGCAATATGCAAAAGAATGTACTTTTGTTTATGAAATACCTGGAAACTATTTGTTTGGAATGTGAACTATGACGTGATCATTATTGATCAAAATTGAAAGTAGAGACTAATGTGTTGTTTAGAACGTTTTTTCTTTCACTTTCACAAAATTTGCAAATGTCGATTTATAGTTCAAGCCGAGCCTCCCAAGAAATAACACGTTTATACGCACACTGGAAGCATTATACTGGAAAAAAAAATAGAAAACCGGTAGAGGTTGCTGCAAACATTAAGCAATTTTATTTTATTTTAAAAAATCTAGTTGATTTAACACTAGGTTCACCGGGCTGGTCATTATGACCCATTTTGATTAGGGTATATAAGGTATATAAGAAATGTCGGTAAACCTAGAGTTAACCAGGTGTTTCTTTCACACATATAAACACTGAAAACCACAAAATACATTGAAAGCTTTGATTCTTTTTATTGAAAATCTGATTTTAACAATCTATAATGTTATAGATTATTTAATGTAATTTAAATATAAATTTGTCGCGGCGATCTCCAATACGGTGTTTTTAAATAAAACAATTCTTAAAATAAGGAACTTATCCAGTTATTTCAAATTGTTCAAAACGTTCTGCATTTCAACTGCACTACCAGGTATTTAGTCTCGATTGCAGCGCCTTCCTCAAGTAGGTGGCGAAGAGCCCCCCCCCCCTCCCCTACCCAGTTCTAGCGAAGAGTTGCTGATAGCTGGACTCAACCAGCGGGAGTGGCCTCCCCTAAACTTTCTCGTATACTTTTCAAACATTTGTCATTTCCCTTCCCCCTGCGTTGATAAAAAGTTCGAACCAACTGTAACCCAGAATGCAATGACTATCAGAAGGTTTTTCATTGTTGATTATAGTGATAGTAAAATATTGAGGTGAAGAATCATATTCAAAAAGATACGTAGGCATTAAAACTTCGCAATATTTATTTTTTTTTATCAAACTCTAGCAATGCAAGTTCCGCGTGCGGAGAAAAAAACAGGAGAATAGCTTGCTCGCTGAATAGTTTGCGCATGCGCAGAGATTGCTTCCAATACGCAAGTAAAACGAGACGCCCTAAGTGTTTGCTTCCTTACAAAATCTCGCCGCCAGAATTGATTTTTGGCAAACTGCCAAGTTTTCGGAGTATCCCTTCTTTGCACAGATATTTACGCATGCGCATGGAGTTGAACAAGTATGCTATTATACAGACCGACAGACAGTCAGCCCGTTGACGGATTTGGCCCAAAATTTTATACGGACCTACATTCATGACGATAAAACTTTGTACCAAATTTTATCCATCTCGCTATTCAAGTTTTTGAGTTATAGTGTTCGCATGACTTCGGACATACAGACAGACAGACTTCCCGTTGACGGATTTTGTCCAAAATTTGATAGAAACCTACAAATTATGTTTAAAGACCACATACCAAATTTCATCCCCGTAGCTCTTATAGTTTTCGAGTTATCGTGTTCACAGACAGACAGACACACGCACAGACAGACAGACAGACAGACATAATTTCAAAATTGTGTTTTTCGGACTCAGGGAGGTCTAAAACGTGGAGATTCGTCAAAATCTCGAGTTCGAATGTTTTGACGATTACAATACTTTCTCTTTATATACTTCGTATACGAGAAAGTAAAAAGATGGTGCACTTCTGTTAAGCAGGAGACAAAATATGTACCTCCTACCAAGCGATGTCTTGCGAAGTGACTATCTATATTTGCATCTCCTACTAAGCGAGATCGTATAGTCTTAAAATGTGGTTTATTTCCCCTATTTAATGATTATATCATTAATTACTATTTAGCCACAGTCTCTCTTTTGTTTTGTTATGTTTGCCTATGCTGAGCTTTAAAATAAATGATTGAAAAAGAAATATAGTCCATGCCCATTTTTAATTAAAAAGGAGCTATCGTATCCACCAGGCAACAGCAATAAAAGTGGCTACATAACACAAATCTTTAAAGTTGATTCTTATTTTTCTTTCAACATAGTGTTTTCAACCATGTGACCTATCTAATAGTATGCAAACAATCAATAAGAAAAATAAAGCAAAATTTAAAAAAAATTAAAAAGTTATTTATAAAAGAAAGCAAAAAATGAAAACTGGAACAAGAATTTTTTTTTATTATCATACAATAAAATTAAAAGAATAAAAGAATTTAATTGTAAAAAGAAATGAGGTTAGAAAAATTACGACAATGTTTAAGATGCGCGCCATTGCAGCAGCAAAACAAAAAACAGAGAACAATAGACAGATATACCAATAAAGCCAAAATAAAAAAAGAAAGTAATACAAGCAATCCTAGAGTAATTTGAAGTAAATGAAAAGCAGACAATAAAAACAAGGAATCCATTCTAGTTCACTTTTTCAAGGGCTAAGAACTATTCGGAATGGATTCAAAAGAATATTTAGGGAATTTTCTGTAAGAAGCAGGCCTATTTTAGGCTAAGACAGACCTATCTAACATTTCAGTATTAAAATATCTTGTAATCTTTTCATCATGAAATTATTTAATTTGTTTAATTCAGTTCAATTAAAAGTCAAGAAGACTCTGATGACCCCCTTGAATACCGATCGGTAATTGAATTTTCTTCCTTCCACAGCTGCTGGGCATTGTGCTGCTGGCCATCTCCATCTGGATCCGAGTGGACCCGGAGTTCTGGCAGTATGAGACCACCCTGAATGTGGACAACTTCCACGCGGTGTGCGTCATGTTCATCGTCGCTTCCTTCATCGTGCTGGTCGTCGGTTTCTGGGATGCTTTGGGGCTGCCACCGAGAGACGATGGCTGCTCATCACGGTGAGTTCTTTCTAACTTTCACTGGCGTGATCTAATCAAAAGTCCTTTTCCGTTAACACGACTGCAAATGTCGCCAAGCATAATCGTTGGCTAAAAATATCACTTTTCTGTATCGCGGAGACCGCTAATGTGCGACAAATTATCTAGTATTAACTCTATCGATACGGGATCGTCCCAACCGTCCCTTCAAGCAAAAGACGGTGGACGTCCGAAAAGTCCGAATATCACTGTGAAATTTTCAGGGATTATCAAATTCATTAGCGAAAACAGAGATCTTTTCCGGCCTCCCTAGCCTTCAACTTTCAAGCGAGCTGAACTTAGTAGCTCAATTACCGGACATTCCCCCCTTCAAATAATAGAAAGGTATAACATCATCTAAAGAAAAGACTATTACGAACTTATAGTGTAAAAGTGAAAATGCCTGTGCTGTACATAGTGTATATATTTCCTTCTTTTTGTTTATTTTGTTTTCCTTAAATAAAATTCCCGTGTCTTTCCCATCAAACCGTTCAGTGACCTGTCTGGTCACGGGTACGGGGGTAAGAGACGGCTTTCTGTTCTGTGAAGTTTCCACCCCCTTTCGTTAGGTGTGATTGATTTCACAACTGCATCGCGCGCTTTTTTCGTTAGAGTGGTTCGCCCAGAAAAGTTTGAGGAACATGGGGGGGGGTGTCTTAGAATTCGAGAGTCCAGCTGTCATGGTGTCAGAACACAACGCCGCCTGCATCCCCGGTTCCTATAACCTAGGTTATCATACCAGTTTGATTGGGTGCAAGGTCATGGTGTCGTGGGACTTAGGATGTACATGACAATCGTGGGATTTCCGATTGAGGGGGAGGAGGGGAGAAGATGAGGAAGTCTCTCTTACCAATTCAAAAAGAGGGGAAAAGAAACTTAAAAATGAAACACTTTTGAAGAGCGCTTTATGCAGCTTTCTAAAACTCTCTCACTTTTTATTCTACGTGAATTACAAATGGAGTTACAGCTGTTTTATCACCGAACTGTAAGCATTATTTTATGTTGCATGAAAACTTTAAATGTGTTTTCTGAGAAATAATATTTTTGAGGAAAACTGTCGACCGTAACAATGATTTCTCAAAAAGTTATTCAAGTTTTGATATGAAATTTTCTGAGATTGTTTCCTGTAATATGCTTGATGTTTTCCTCTAAAAACTAAGGTCAATTTTAAAATCGAGTTTTATTTTTAAGTGCTTAAATATAAACGAAAAGCATTTTTTATGAAAAATTACCAGTTTAGTAACTATGTTCAGCTATATCTCAAAACTATTTTGAAGTACAAGAAATATTTTAGAGCATAACACAGATAACTGTCACAAAAATGTACTCCTACAAGGATTTATGTATATTTAGAATATGATTTTCTCTATGGCTGTTAGCGTAAGGCAAATATTTTAGTCATTTTTCTTCAAATTTCTCAGTTTTTTTTAAAAAAATGTTATTTTGAAAGCCGAATTTTACAATATTTTCATAGTTTTAAAACATATGCAGTTGAAAAATAACATTAAAAAATATATATAAGTTATTTTTCAAAAAAATGTCTCCGATCACAGTCGGATATAAAGCATTCGAAATCTGGAAAAGCAACAACAAAATTGTTGCTGAACTAGCATTGCACAACACAGCAGCTTTAATGGTTGTAGGTACTGGGGCATGGGGCGGCATTCTGTCGAGTTAATGGAAAAGTACCCAAATATGTTATAGCGAAAAAGGATTTATTGGTTTAACTTAAAACCATGGTACAATCTCGCCTACAAGTGTGCAAAAGTTTCTCCAACCGTTAAGATAGCTGCGAACCGTTAGACCTTAATGGTTGCTTGAGATATTTGTTATTAAATTTAATACCGAATTTGGGAAGTTATCACTTGAAAAAATTCAAGTTTGGCGGCTGTACCTTATTTTTATGTCTAACAGATTTATTTTCATTGATAAAAAGAGGTAAAAAATATTCAATGAATTAATTGTATGAAATGAAGCAATATTAGATTAAACATCATGCAAGAATGATGCACCGCAGCTTGTTACTAGATCTAACTGAAATTCTTGTCCCTAATCAGAAAATTTTTTAGAAGATTTTTCACCTCAAATTAGCTATTTCTAGAAGTAAAAGAAAAATATTTTATTGGTGATATCGCTTACAGAATTTACTGTTGCAAAACCCATTCAGTAATGATGGATTTGCTTTCTAGCCATTTTAAAAGTCGAATACTTGACATATTCCACATGTTTTTTTTTTTAAATTGCACTTCTTTGAGAATTGCTTTATATAGCTTTAAAGAAATATTTATATTGACCGATTGGGGATTTCGATACTCTTGAGACATTGTGAAAGCCCAAGTTAATACGAAGGCCGTAAGTTCAAATTAACGGTGTTAATAATTAATATCTAATATGATATATGAATAAATGAATTCTTTTTGGAAGTATTTTCTACGCAAAATTGCTTTCAGTGACTCTTTGCAACAGTTGAAGAAAGTAAATTTTCCAAGGTGCGATTTTTAAAATAAACAGACACATATGTCTCCTGAAATCCAGCAATTGAGAAATTCCAAAAATTTAAGTTAGAAGATTAAATCGTAATACATTTTGATACATTCTGTAAATTATCAAATTAATGCAAAATGAGTGAATACTAATAATACGATTAGTAAATAATAGTCTACTTTTGAAATATGCTTCTCACTATTTTTATATAATTTATGTCTTAAACAATTATTTTTTTCAGTACATGGCGATATTTGGCATTGTTTTCCTAGTTCAACTGGCAGCTGTAGTCATCATGTGGAGTGCTCCTTACAGCAAAACTGTGAGTACACATCTAATATGCTGGTGTAAATTTTTCTTGATATGAGGATGGATCTCTAAATACAAGCAACCCAAGTGTGTACCAAAAATGCGTATACACTTTGAATGACTATTGAACTAACAATTAACAGCATACATCGAAATTCCAAACTCAGATTACTTAATTTGAATATGGAGAGTTTTAAGTTATTGGAATGATGCAAATGATTGGCTATTATTGCCCGTGCAATGTTGATATCGCAGTTGGACGAAATTGGGTACTCAATAAAAATCTTAATTGCTTTTTGGGGCATATTTAATTTCAATGGAGCTTCTTAAAAACAATCAACTAGAAAAAGTAGAATAAATTTAAAAAATAATAAATTTAACTTAAACTTTTAACCGAAACAAAAAATAACTAAATTAAAACAATAAAATTTATACAATATTTAAGTAACGCGCAATTGCAGCTGCAAACAAGTAACAATGGAAATCAATATCATTCAAAGAAAGCCGAAGAACTAAGATAAACTCAGAGGGAATCGGATTAAACAAACAAGGAATCCATTTTATTTCTTTTTATCAAGGGCTAAGGACTTTATTCGAAATGGATTCAAAATAATTGGGAAATTTTTCTGTAAGGAGCTTGCATTACGCCAAATATAGCTTCTCTTAGCCCGAAATTTCTCAACAAAAGACAAAGGAGATCTGTACGTCAAAGAGCATTATTTTAAAGGAAAAAGGAAAACCAAACACGAACATAAAAACGCTAATAAGATTGATTTAAAAGTATTAGCCATCTAGCTACTAATAATAGCAGCTATCATAAAAATAAACTTACCCCATGCCCAGAATAGAGAAAAAATGTCCTCACGCTATCACAATCCCACGCTAACTTTCTGTTAAAATAAATAATCAGCAAATTTTTTTAAAAAACACTAGAATCATGGCGCCATCTATAATCGAAAAGACAAAACAAAAGGAGCGAAAACAGGAATTTTAGGGAATGGAACTATTTAGACATATAAAATTTAGACAGCAAAATTTATATAATATATATTAATAAAAAACATATTAATAAATTATTATATATATTAATAAAAAATGTTAGAAAATTTTAATTTAAATGGTTGCTCTCTGTTTGTCACTTGTAGCTGGTGTTGTGATATAAAAAAGAGAGAGAGTAACGTTTCAGGTATCCTTCACAAAATGAAATTCGTTGGGGATAATGTTAGGTGAGCGAATGGGGAATTCAAGGCTATTTCTTCAACCTATACATTTTTTCATGAGCATTCTATAAAGATAGACCATCATTTCGCGATAATAATCCATAGGTGCTCCATCGTGAAGGAAGTATTGTTTTTTTATTCCCAATGACCTCTTAAAAATGTCTCTTGCCTGTATAGGCCAGGAAAAATAGGATTTTGACTCGAAAGAATACTCGAAAGAATTCGCGGAAAGCTGGAAACTGTTTTAATCTCTTTATTTACATGCAAAAAGGAGAATAATTTGAAGTTTTCTCCAATTTTCATATGGTGATTCAGGTGGGGGGTGGGGTGGCAAAACCCCCAAAACTTTCGGCCTTTTTTCCGTTTTTCGATATTAACTCACCAACAACACATTTCTCAAAACTTTTGCCAATACAAAAGTTTAAGTGCATAAAATTCTCTGCGTCATTTTTGAAATTAGGTAAAGTAGTTAAGACACAGTGCAAGTTCAAAAAACTTCAGTTTTTCTCATTTTTTTGGCAAAAGTAGTATATTTTAGATTTTTGACCACATATTGTAATGAAAAATGCTTTATATCTAAAATACCATTATTTCGAATATGGGACAGTATCAAATATTAGACCTGACTATATCTGAATACTGCTACCACGAGTTTCACAAAACTTTGCTTAATTTCGCTTACCAACTTGTGAACGAATTTTCTCTCTAAATAAAGCAGTAACATCGACAAATCATGAACTTGGAAATAACAATTCATTTTATCATGAATTTATGTTATTTATTAAAAGTATAAAATATGAAGCACAAAGTAAGAAAAAGGTCTCATTTTACAAATTAGCAGTTTTTAGGAAGAAAAAAAGTCCAAAGCCTTATTGCAGTTTGACATCTTTTAGTGAGGTCAGCTGCAAAAACTGCACTTGTTCAAAGTCATTGACAGCATCTTCATCCAAAAGTTCTTCAACAGCTTCGATATCAGAAATAACTACATCATCATCCAATTTTGGCCTATTTTTAATTTATTCTGGTCCATTGGTGCACGACACACCTCTGCAGTTGAAGCAAATCGGTGAACATTTCATTCTTTGATTTCTACAACCACAAGTATTCCTACATCCCTTGAGACATTTTTAGGCAATACTGTTGAGCAGTTCTTGCGGGGCTTGTACGACTGGAAGGAGAAACCGATGCTTTTTTGTATTCCAGCCCCCATTTAATCGGGCTTATCACATGACCAGTCCACAAATTTACCTGGAGAAATACCCTTCATGAATGTAATCGAGCAGTTTCTTCAATAGGAGGAAAAGTAGCCAAGTTCAAATTATTTTGTACTAGGGATTTGGTTAATTTTGTGAAGCGAATCTCATTTAGTGAACTTGATTGAAGAGAGGATACAAACAAAGAAGCAATGATTTTCCCAGCAGCACCTACTTCAAGTGGCGCAGCATGGCCAAGTCTGGCCCTTGTGTCATAAAACACAAACTCACTCACTCACCTATTTCACGAGCAACAGTAGCAGCATGATGGTTTGTAAATATTTTGGTAGTCTTTTGTATGCCTGAATCTTTATCAAGAAGCTTAGAGAATTTCATTTTCCCTTGTCTGAAAATGGCAGAAGTCGAGTCGCATCCACTGAAAGCGTGTAGAAATAATATATTGTCTTTCACTTTCTTTGACATTTTGAAGTGTGTTGCTGAATAGAAGATAGTCTCTGTTTTTTTCCAGGCTTCATCAAAAATAATAGATTGTTATCAGGAGCCAAGGTCGTAAGGATCACTGGGAGATCCATGTCTTCTCCTACTATAAACACACAATCAGATTGACGAACACCTTCCACAGCCTTACTGACGATTGTTGCCTCAGCATCCTCTACAACTTGCTCAACAGTGATGTTTTCATCAGCAAATTTTTTAATGAGCATTGAAATTAGGCTTTTTTATTACCTTAATTTGAGAGGAACTTTTATTTCCGCATAGTCAGTAGTATTGTATACTATGAATGATAGCGCGCCAAAATATATTGTTACATATTCCACGTATTTATTAAGGGTTGAGGAGAACTTCTCTCTCAATTCCCATGTTACTCGGTGAAGAAGAAACCCTCCATCATTCGCATAAAGAGCATTTTCAATGCTTGATGGAATGTTCGCTGGATTAAACAAGTCGTAGTTAACAGATTCGCGAGATTTTCTCATCATTCCTTGTTCATCAAATAAAGATGATGGGTAAGGAGTCAATTCAAAACTAAAACAGTTTTTGAGTTCTGATTTTGTTTTCCTATTAAATGATATGCTCTTGAAAATGGTGTATGGATCTATTTGCGCCTCTTCCTCATGCAACTTTACAATATTGGTAAATCCTCTCATCGGTACAAATCTGTTTATCCGGGAGAATTTAATTTGACGGCAATTGCTCCTAGCAATGCCTTCCATGCTTGAATGTCTATTTCAGTCTGAAGGATAACAATTCATATTTTCATTCCTGACAACTCCTGTAGACAGTGACATTGCATACTCCCCAACTGGGAATGGATCGTGGCAAATGAACCAATCTTCAAATTTCTTGCAATCATTGTTATCCCTAGTTACTCTGGATAACCTTGCGTCCACATGTTGTTCAGCGGTGCAAATGATAAGCCACAAAAGTTCTCCATCTTTTAGGAAACTTGCATAATTGTAGGCATAGAAGCAATCTAAATGGATTGGATCAGGATGGATTGAATAGATTGTAAATGTCCAGCTTCAAGAATTTACCTTAGAAGAGGGTGATCTTAATATGCTCAAATGTGTATTTTGATGCAGGATTTGATGCTGTACCGTATCAAAATAGCGATAATTTTCATACGATGCATTTTACATCAGAAAAATGAAGTCAAAAATCCAAAATGTGCTACTTTTGAAAAAAATGGTTAAAAATCGACGTTTTTTGAACTCGCACTGTGTCTAAACTACTTTACCTAATTTCAAAACTGAGGTACCATTCAACGCAGAATTTTATGCACTTTAACTTTTGTACTGGCAAAAGTTTTGAGACATGTGTCGTTTGTGTGTTAATGTCGAAAAACAAAAAAATGGCCGAAAATTTGAGAGTTTTGCCCCCGCCCCCCACCTGAAGCACGATCTGAAACTTGGAGCAAACTTCAAATAATTCTTTTTGGTTGTAAATAAAGAGATTGAAACATTTTCCAGATTTCCGCGAGTTATTTCGAGGCACGGCCATTTTTTGTTCTTAGTTTCCTGGCCTAGTAATAATTTCAGGTATATCAATCACGTTATCTTCAAAGAAAAACTTCAGCTAACTCAAGCGATGATAAACAACCAAATAATGTCTGAAAGGCTAACATGTTGTCGTATAAGCAGCATGGCCTGATATACCTCAAAACAGAGCTACAAGTCCTGCCGTAATGTCCAGGAACCGTTGAAGAACAATCGCTGCAACAGCTCGTATACAAAGGCCATAATCTTAATAGTCATCATCGGCCACGGCCAGACCCCTCCCGAAGGAGGTTCGTATTGTCATCGGTGAGGGACAACAACATGGCTTGATGCGATCTTTGTGCAATCCCGAAGTTTTCTTGCTTTTGATTAGGGGCCGTATATAAATGATGTCACACTTTTTTTCAATATTTTTGACCCTCTTTCTCCCTTTGTCACAAAGTGTCACACTTCACCATACCCCCCCTTCACATGTCAAGCTTTATTACATAAACACATACTTGCAGTTCAGAAACAAATCACTGCGTTATAGATCATATTTCAAATTTTATTTTTAAACTTTAACTGTGTGTTCTAATGACATTTGTGAGCATAACGATAAAAATGATTATATGTGTACTTATTTTGTATGAAATGAGATTAAGGTTTACAACAGAAAACATAATTATTATACAATAGTAATAAAATATTAATATAAAAGAGCAATTGAAAACAGTAGTATTTTGGAATTTGATATATTTTGCTTTAAATCTTATCTTTACTTTATGAACACAAAATACTCTTAAACAGATTGAATTTAAAAAAAACACGCCTCAATAAGATCAACCTGTTTGTGCCACTATCAGTTCCACCACTCACCCAGGTGGGGCGACGTATCTTTTGTTGGACATTTCAAGGGTGTAACGGGGGAGGCTTTCTTCTAATGCTGTATTTCTGCTGCTACCATATTCTCAGAACCTACCCTGAATGCCTTTTCCGAAAAGAAAGGAATATAAGTGAAAAAAATCACATGAAAGTTGTTTCAGCCCCGATTAATAAAATACCCTCAAATCAAATTCTGGTAATTTCAAAATAACTTCAAAATTTAATCTGCTGATTTTAAATGTTTTTTATTTTAACCAAAATGTGTGATGTCACACTTCTTGTTACCCCTCCCCCCCTTGTCGAAAACTGTCGCAATTTCACGAACCCCCTCCCCCCTCCAAGCATGACATCATTTGTGGACGGTCCCTTACTTGCATTACAAGTTCTCACGATCGCTTTACTGATTTCTGTTGGCAACAATTAAATATTTCAAATTCCTACGTCTTATGGCTATGACGAGTTTGACGTCACAGCAAAAATAGAAAAGCCTACTAATTGTTTTTCTTCATTAGCAGCATCAGCAATAGCTGATGGATATAATGTATGGTTGTAGATAAGATTCTAAGTTTTTTTCTAGAACAAGTTGTCCTTCTTTAGTTGCTGTAAGATTAATTAATAAATGAACTTCAAAAACTAGTATGTCTTAATATTCTTTCATCTAATTTGCAAGGCACAATTTTTTTTTCTTTTCCTAGAAAAAGTTTCACGTGTTTTCCGTGTTTGTTGTTATGTATACTTGTTGTTTCGTTTTGTTTGCCATTGTTCACCATAAAGATGCCATTATTATCTGCTTTGTTTTCTCAGATCACAAAAGAATTAGAAAAACAAATCCAGCAACAGATAGATTCAAGATACGTTGATGATTCTTCCAGAAGATTCGTGGACTTCATTCAGAATCATGTAAGTATAACAAATCAGATAAAAAGAATTTCTTCATCTATTGAATCGTATAAATTGTTGCTGAAATAATTGATATCTAAAAATGTATCATTCAATGCTTAGGTTAGGAGGGTTTGTTCGAAATTCGAAAAATATATAATAACAATTTTTTAAAAAAAACTAGTGAAAAAATAAAATACTTAATTATTACAAAAATTTCAAAAAAATGCAGGAAGAAATTAAGAAACTTTAGCTCTACCTTTTGCTCTTGCTTTTACTACCTCATCTTTAAGCTGATACATCTACATTAGTTATGCTTAGAAAAACAATATTCTAGGTAGAGAAACTGTTCAGAAAGATAATTCTTCAAAGTCTAACTTTTTTAGAGTTGACGAAAGTCAATATTTTTTTAATATGAACTTTTTAATTAGTAAATGAAGAGACGATTCGCGACATTTTAATTCAGACTCGGTACAAATACAGGATACCTTTTCAATCCGGGACAAATAGCGGACATTTTGTTTAATGGTGTAGATAAAGGTGAGGGGGGGGGGTGCAGAGGAGGCGATTCGTCCCGGGTGAGAAGCAAAATCAGACATGTAGGGAAAAAAATTTATGACTGAGAAAAACAGTGTCACTAGCTCAATTATTTTGCATCTAAAAGAAGTAACTAATGTAACTTATTTATATTTTCACCTTTTGTCGTCAAATTACCGATGTGTGAAAGAAAGACTGATGAACTAGGAATGGGAAAAACCCACCGGTTTAAACCGAAAACCGTTTTTTTTGTTTCGGTTAACCAGTTTTCTTCGGTTATTCTTTTGCCTCGGTTTAAACAGGTTATTATTTTTAAAATCCAAAAGCCGGGAAAAAAAAACAGGTCGGAAAATAGGCTCGATTTTAGGTTCCACTAGATTAAAATTTACCAAATTATAAAGCATTGAATTTCATCATTTTAGGCCAAGCACCGACAACCGCTTCCTCGAGGCGTCTGTTGGTTGGCGTATTACTGAAAGAGTCTTAATGAACAGATAAATATTGGCCAATGGATTGATTTCCTGCGAAAACAATACTAATAAAAATATTTGTCTGAAAACGGCGTCTGTTTTTTGTAGCCAAAAATATTTATCTTTAGTCGGAAGTTTTGTGGCTTCCGAAATATTAGTATCTGCGTTGAATGAGGTTGGTTCCGATCCGCAGATCGAGGAGGGTCAAGCGACAAATTACGCTGCTAAAAAAAGTGTTTTCCCTGGAAT
Source organism: Araneus ventricosus (assembly GCA_013235015.1). Lineage (NCBI taxonomy): Eukaryota > Metazoa > Arthropoda > Arachnida > Araneae > Araneidae > Araneus > Araneus ventricosus. The sequence goes on from BGPR01000777.1 coordinate 107,560, forward strand.
TTATCTTTTCATTTTGATAATTATGTGCCATTATGTAATTTGTAAAGGAAAGGCTACATGTTGCAAGTTCACCCCGGTCGTCATTGGTCCTCCCCGGCTCACTGATTTTGCTCTGTCCAATCTATGACGTCTGGCCATTTTAATTTCACTTAGCCATTAAATATATGTAACATTCTGTATGCTTCTGTTCATTATGCTTCTGTAAAACGCTCAATTAATTATATTGATTCTAAAAATTTTCGGTTAAAAACACCATTATGCTTCTGTAAAACGTTGAATTAATTATACTGATGCTAAAAATTTTCGGTTAAAAACACCATTATGCTTCTGTAAAACAAAAAACTTCGATTAAAAACACCATTATGCTTCTGTAAAACGTTGAATTAATTATATTGATGCTATAAAATTTCGGTTAAAAACACCAAAGTGCTACTCCAGACGATCTACAGAAGAAATCAGATTCAACGATTGGTCTATTTTGACTTAATTGGATTTATGGATACTTAACATAATTTATTAATAAAAATAAAATTGTCTTACATAAAGCTAATGAATGTTATAGAATTTTTTCTCCAGGCTATTCCTCAGTTATTGCCCTTCCAAGTATAATTTACATGCATAAGATAATGGTATTTTGGGAACGTTTTTGGAACTAACAGGAAAAAGAGGGAAACAAAGGAACATTTTAAATCTGAACATAAAGATCATGTTCTTAATAAATAAAATTAAAAAGTAGCTATTGTTTTTTAAAATTTTTAAATAATTTTATATTTTTCTGAATTTTACGGTTTTTGTATTGAAGTTACATTTTGTAAGTCACATTCTTCTGCATCAAAAGGATAGCATTATTGGTATTTCCATTTTGGGAAAATACTAGATTTTTTTAGGTAAATTTTAGGTAAATAGGGAGTTAACGGTACCCACCTGTTTCTCGCCAATTTTTCTTGGGGCAATTTTATGTACCGTCACCAAATACTGTTTTGGATGTGTAGTGCGCTTTTTATTGCTCTCTTCCGCATGCGTCACCTGGAAAGGAGAGATTGAGCACGCAATGCCTGCGGTTTTTCAAGTGTCTACCGGCCAACTTTTTTAACTTAAAGAAATTAGCGACTTCGCTTTCAGAATAGCAGGAAACTAGTAGCTTCGCTTTTTCATTAAACGTTAGGAATCTAGGTTTTTTTAAAAAAACGAAAATTTCCGCACGCAATACCTGTGGCATTTCAAGTGTGTCCCGGACAATTTTTTTTAAGTTAAAAAAGCATCAGCGCCTTCGCTATCAGAATAGCGGAATACTCGTAGCTTCGCTTATTCTTTGAGAACCGAAACACACTGAATAAAACACACAGTACTGAACCGATATTCAAACCAAAGATTTCCAAACGAAGTTTTATTCAAATTTGAATGAATCGACCAATCACATTTTTGTTCATCGAAGAGATGAGCAAAACAGTCCAATCGAAACGAGGCGCAATATGGCGTGATGTGCAAAACACCGATGAAAAGACTAATTTCCGCGCATGCGCGCATGTCACGCGTTAAAAATATTATTGCGCAACCCAAAACAAATGTTTTCTCATGTTCTTGGCGGCAAAGAGTTGGCGATTCTAAGAGGAACGAAGTAAGTGGGTACCGTAAACTCCACATTAACCTTTTTTCATTCATAAATTTTATATGCCACTAAAGAATGCTATATATTCTTAAGATTACACGAAACAATCTGCATTGTTTTGTAAGTTTTAACATAATTTTCATTCTCTTGCTTCAATTAGCTGGAATGCTGCGGTGCTACAAGTCAGTTGGACTACAAAGGAGAATATCTTCCTAACTCTTGTAAAAACGAAGATTCTGGAAATGTTTTCCCCTCTGTAAGTATTATAGAATACGTCATATATGTCATTATTTACAAACTAGAAGATTTGTGCCCATCTAAGACGGGCCTTTAGCTTGCCAACAATATCTCAGATCTAAACTGTCAGTGCTTGAGAAATAAAAAAGGCATGTAATACAGAAATGATAAATCAATTGACTCTAACTTTCACTTTGCAAAATATATAAATATTCAATTCCAAAATTAAGTGCGAAAAAGAAAGAACCTTTTTAACCAAAACGAAAGTAAAGAACTCCGAGAAGTGGGAAAATAAATTAATTCTAATTAATTAAATATTTGCCGTTTGAATTCTGTTTAATATCTCTTGTCTTTGTCTCTCTTTCCATCGTGCAAATCTCTCTCTTAATAACCTTCGTTTCCTTGTAGTGGGATCTTCTCTATCCATATTGTTTACCAACAATACTTCAATGCTTCCTCTTTTAAAGATAAGGAAAATTCACTTCCTCCTTCGAAAACCGCTTCGAATTCTAAGAAATCCTTCTTCCCCCGCTCCGAATTCTAAGAAAAGAAACTCCTTTTCTGTTCCCTTCTGGGCGAGCCACTTTTGGTACGTAGCCACGCCCACATTCCTGTAGCGTTAGAGGACGCCAGACGTTGTTTATATCATAGATTCAATAGACATTCGGCCTAATGAGGCAAAAGGGCAGGTCGTATAACAAAAACCCGGATAGGCCGGAATATTGAATGCAACCATGTCATTAAAAACATACCTTTTTACACCAAAACTCGTTCTTATTCATATTTTTTTGCCTCTTTTCACTTGCTAGCACATTAGAAATACTTGTTAAGTACTGTATTATACGTTTTAAAAATGCATTACCAAAAGAGGAAGTCCAAGGACAAAAATAGTGTACTCATTTTAGATAAATTTCATAATGCCTAACTTCATTGAAGGAAATGATACAATTAGAATACATCCACTTTTAAAATAAACAATTCACTGGGTAGTCGCTAGCCATATACTCTAGTGTTTATTATACTATATGAAGAAATGAAGCATTGAGATGGATTCTACGCATGCGCGTTACGAAATGATTCAGTCTAGTACTCTTATATTCATAGAAGCGGTATCGTCACGAGCAAGAAAACAAGAATAATCAAAATGGATGTTTTAATAGCTGTAATGGAACTAAACAAAATCATTGGGATTTTCAAATTTTTAGTATTTTATCCCTCATTCTTTTGATAGCAACAATTTGTATTATTCTAATTGGAATTTTATGAGATTATCGTGCTATATTTTTAACGTGGAGACATCATTATTTCTTCTCATTTCTGCTATAAAATGCTGGTAAAGCAAAAAGAATTAAAATTCCCCAGGACTATAAATTGTCCTTTCCATGGCAAACGTCTAAATAGAATAAACGAGAGATATAATAGGAGATAAAAATTGTCTTTTAAGACCTTTAGTTCATTAGTTATACAGAACAGAGCAGAACCGTTCGCCAATTCCTGAAAAAATAGTGTCGAATATTGTTCAAAGTAACGAATATATGTGATATTTAAGTTTTTAACTTTCTTAAATAATTTTTAACGACACCTCATTTTTAATTACTTCCACTTCCATCGTAAAAATCGTACTACGACTTTCATTCCGAGTCACGAGTCTTCCGGGAAATTCCCCTTTTTGCCGTATATAAACCTCTCAGCGCATTGTTAACTGCCCGTTTTGATTCAAGCATGTAAGCTGCGTAAACTCTTTAATCCTGGTCTTGCAGCTAAGCTTAAAATGATCCCTTTACCTATGAAAAGGTAACCTATCTTCAATGATTGAATGAAAGAAGATTGAATCAACTAAAGTATTTTCCTTGACCCAGATGCTCTACACTTCATGTTAAATAATAATATATCAATTAGTCGACTTCTATAACATCATGGTTTCGGTGCAGTGTAAGACTACAGTTCCAAAGAAGACAGCAGTCGTTGACGAACGATGAACAGTTTCTTTATTTAGTTTATAGGTTTCAGCTGATTTGGGATAATTGAGAATGATATCAAGCCATACTTAAAGTATTAAGAGACGCAAAGCGCAGTCACCGGCGACGAAGAAAAAGCCACACCGAAGCGGGCGTCCGGTATGAAGGCTACATGGTTTTAGAGAGAAGAAGTTGCATCATCGCAGCGAGATTAGATAGTAGCTAAAAAGGGGAATTTCCCCGGAAGACTCGTGACTCGGAAGTGAAAGTAGCAGTGCTCTTATTTAATGGAAGCAGAAGTAATTTAAAATAAGTTATCATTAAAAGGAATTTAAGAAATTAAAAAATTAAGTTATTACAGTTTTATTACACACACACACACATATATAAATATATATATATACATATATATATATATATATATATATAATCACTTATCTATCCAAGGAAATAAAATATGGGAGTGTGTCTACAACAAAGCTTTCTCTATTTTTTCCCTTAAGAAATAGTTTATTATTTTTTTCACTGAAGGATCTTCAGCGTGAAAAAACAACGTTGTTCTTTAAAATATTAATTCTGAAGTAAAAATAAGTTTATTAACAGATGATATTTTTTTCTAAGCGAATGATTTGAGAAGTCATATAATAAAAACACTTTATTTTCTCATTTTATGTTCAATCAAATATCTTGTTTAACCATTTCAAGTTCACGACAAGTTTCGTTTTGAAAATTACTAAATTTATTTCAAAAATGAGTATTAGACATGTAGCTGATCACAAATATGTAAAGGAAAAAGAATTTAGCATTTTTTATTTTCTAGAAATTTGTGGTTTCACAGTGAAACCAATGAACGGTAAAGGGCTATTTTTTCTCCGTATAAGTTCTCAACGAACTGCAATTTCAATTATATATTTAATTTATAAGTATATGTAAGTATTCAAGATATTCAACCATCATAAAATTCAATATTACTTTCGAAGATTCAATTTTAAAAAATATCAGTTTGTGCAAGAACCCTCATCATTTGGTTTCTCTTAGAGATGAAAAGCAGTCTAGCTCTTGCAATGCCGATATCTTTGTGAATACTAACAGTATTGAACTGGAATTTTTATATAAGTTGGCCTATATATATCTGGCTCTTAAGTTATGAAAAAAAAATTACGCTACGTTTCGCCCATGCGCAGTAAAAAATGCTCAGTCTGTGATTTCACTGCGAAACCAATGAACACGAAAGGGTAAAATCATCATCCGCCCAGCTATTAAAATAATAATGATTTATTTGTAGAAATTATAATTGTTTATTTTGATAAATTTCTCAATTGCAATATACGTAAATTAATTATGTCTAACAAATAAATTTAATTACAAAAAGGTTTTAAAAATAAATAATCAGTGTACATCATCATTTATCAGTGTACAAAAGAAGCAATTTTTTTACTTTAATTATTTTCTACTTTTAATTATTGGTATCTATTTTTTCTCCAACTCACCACTGGTAAGAAATTGAAATTTATTATAATGAATGATTAACTGATAATCAAATTTTGAAAATATTAAAAGAGTGTATTGTCATCGAGTGCCAAATTTCAGTTCTCAAACACATCAGGAAGTGAATGAAAAATGGGTTAAAATATTTCATCTTTACAAACATGAAACAAGTCAAGTTAAATAAAACTGTTTAATAATAATTTGTATTAAGCATGCAGTTTTCAGACCATTCTCAATTCTTTTCCTATAAATTTTTCAACAAAGATAACTCAAATTAATTTTATTTGATGTATGAAATTATATCAGAAATACACTAGATTAATAAATTGCATTTATAACGATCAATAACCTACTGAAAATTGATCAGATATTTAAAAAATATCTCAAGAAAACACACATTCCTTAAATTTAAAAATTTAGTTTAGAAAAGCATTTGCTTCAGCAGAATAGACTGAATATAAAAAATTGCTTATTTATAGAGTAATTGATGTAAAAAAAGATTTAAAACAAAAGAATTAATAAAAGTATAATTATAAAGAAAATGTTTTTAAAATTGAAGAAAAAATCAGAAAGAAAAATAAACTCAAATATTTTAAAGTAAAGAACTTTAAAGAAGTTAAACACACAAAAATAATCGAGATTAATGCAGACTAACACATTTTTTGAATAGATTATTTTAGCAAACATTTAACTCTCTCACTCCTTTTTTTTATTTTTCTACCTCTTTTAACAGTGAATTTATTGAAAATATTTAATCAATTAATTCTTGATTTTCTAATTTACTTTTAATGAGGGCTAATACAACTTTCGAATAGATTATTTTAGCAAGTACAAAATTTATTCCTCTGTTGAATTTTTTTTTCGTTTTTTTTTAGAATATATATATATTTATTTTTAACGAAACAGCTTCTTTCAACAATTTTTACATGCCTGTTACATTTTTTTAGAGTCACATAAATTGTTTCGAATCGCGAGTTTTTATAAATTGATACAATATACAAAAATAAAACATTTAAACTCTTAAAATAAAACAAACAGACGAAATAAAAGTGTAATAATCAGACAAGCATCAAGCTATGGAAAATAGTGTAACAAAATTCTCGTTGAATTCCATTCTCAATGTACAACGCCAAAAATATTTTGAATATTAAATGTTTAAGAGAATATAACAATATAATGTAGGGGAAGGTGCGGTAAAACTGGGTAGCTAAGATTCGAAGGCCTACTGGAGCTAAAATATTCGACAGAGAGCTTGTCTGTTTGTTTAACAGAAGTGTGAATGGGAAACAGAAGAACGATGGATATTCAATCCCCTAAAATAATTAAATGACTAAAGTGGAACAGTGGTTTTATTTACTGAACTGTACTATTGCTACTAATGACTACAGATATTCCATGAAAAGAACAGCACATCAACCATTCTAATCATTCAAACTATAGCTTCCTGAGAAGTTGTTTTCTTTGTACTGATTGAGTTTCTTTCTCAAGCTTGGGAAAGTGAATATGTGGTCATCTGGACTACTATCTGAACTAAACTTTCACATATTTTCAACTCTGGTTTGTGCACACATCCGATTTGTGTTGTTTAAGTCATTAGCGTCAAATAGCTGTAGCTGTTGGATATTGCACTCAGACCTCCCATGATGCTGTAAATGTAATCAACGGCGGTTTCGCTCAGCATTTTCTCTGGGAAACCGAAAGAGAGCCTTATTCGCAATTAAGGCTTTGAGAAAGTGCGGAATACCCAACTACTATTAACGCGATTCCTTCTGTTTAGGCACTCTGATTGTGATAATAAAACGTGGACTTGCTAAGTTAACAGGTTCTTAGTGATATGTGAACAGGTTCTTAGAGGAAAATTATCTATTGCGATATTTAAAAAAATACCGCTTCATTTCTGGGGCCCCAGGCGCGCGCCTAGCCTTTAATACGCGCACTTTTTATATTTACTTACCGGTAACATTTATATATTTATGTAACTAAATTGTCTTTTCTTTGTAGGGCTGTGCTTCAAAAATGTTGACATACCTAAGAAGCAAAGCTGGTCTTGTGGGAGGCTTAGCACTGCCGATTCTTTTCCTTCAGCTCCTAGCCCTCATAGCTTCAGGATGCCTTATCAAAAGCTTGGATGCCGAGTCACGCTACTTCATCTAAAGCGAAGCATTTTAAGATAAGATGAATTTCATCGAATAGAATTAAGACCTGCCTTTTAAAGAAATTGCGAATGAAATCGTGTTACGGCGAAGCAGCGTATAACTGTTTGAAAGTTATATTTTAGTTACACAAGTTTGTTTTATATGTTTTTAGAAAAAATCGTTGTTCTTCTTTTAGTTATGGAATAAATTTTTGCATAAAAACTTTCTTTTGTACTTGAGATAACCGATGCTTTATTTTTTTCACAAATTTCTAAAATGATTTCATAAAATTATCGATGTGATATAAATATGTAAGCTCTCTATATGTATCTATGTTTAATTTTAAAAATAATAACATCTTAAATGAAACTGAATTTAAATTTTGGATTGTGCACAAATTTTAGATATATTATCAAAACTGCATATATTTTATATATTAAAAAAACTTTTTGTTTTATTTTAGCAATAAAATAGCATCTTGTAACTAACAATCTTTGTAGAACATTGTGTTACAGAAAGGACCGTGCTCTTCAATAAATTAAGGTCTTTGAACATTGTATTTTCATTACGTTACAAACATACTATAATATCCTCGATGTTTTATAAGTCTATGTGTGCAAACAGGACTTTATACATTTTAGAAAACATGCAAATACTTACAGAGTTTGAACACTTAGACGATATAAGTATATCCTGCTAATGAATTTTATTTGTTGTTTATCTCTGGTTTGAAATAAAGAAAAATTATAAATGGTCTTAAGTTTATCATTCTTTTCTATAATGTTGCAAATATATAAATATATAATAAGTATTTGCATTTATTATCTATAGGTAATGGTTTAGGGGAAAATAGGGATACCCTTCTTTTACTTTTTCTTATATTTCTCGAATATCTGAAATTCTAGCATCAAAAAAGCATTTGCTTTTAAGAATGAGAAATGTACTTATGATAAACTGATATCTCATTCAATCATAAAATAAATATATTTCATGAAATCGCCTAGGGTCAAGTATCCCTAACCTTAGGAATACTTGACCCTAAGCTAGGGGTGCTTGACCTTAAGGGTAGAGACATTTGACCCTACATGCAAGGAGTACTTAAATTCTTTTGATAATTTGTATTTACGCGAAATTCAGATATTAAGGTTAGAACTACTGAATTAAAATAAGGTCTTTATTATCAAATAATATTAATGGAACTAATATTAAAAATTAAATAATATGGTTTCTATCGAACTCAGTTGTTATTAATAAAATCTAGTTAATAAATTAAATTAGTTAAGTCATTAAATTAAATCTAGTTATTAAATTAAATTAGTTCAAAATTTAATAAACAATTAAAATATTGGTTTAATTAAATGAAAAAAAATTACAGCAATGGAACTAGAAACCTAGAAAAGTCATCAGCGCGTTAAAGAATTGCCGGTTTTGGAAATTTTTTTTAAAAAGCAGAATAGCATCAAAACGCAAAAAAAAAGATCTAAAAAATGTTGCACAAAACAAGAAATTGAGAAGCTTGATAGATTTACTCGGTTCTTCTAACATTTAAAGAAAAATAAAAACAAAAGATTAGAAATATATTTTAGGAGAAAATTCAAATCAAGAAAGAAAGACAAACTCAACAGAAATGGCGAAACGTTAAATAAAACCAAACGATGACAAACTGTTCGAGCAAAAGATACTTATTAAAATAATAAATAAATCTTTCATTCTCAGGCGAGGAAAAAATAAGTTTATTAAATTTCAATTCTTTTCAAAATTCTTACTAAAATAATTATTTGCATTATTTGAAATTCTTCTCATATTTTAAAAAATATTAATTAAATAATTACTAACAAACAATTTTTAAATAATTATTCTGTATGTTCGAGTTTCCAATAATGCCGAAAGACTCCACGCACCAGAAAAGGAATCCCAACCACCAAATGTGATTCGGTCGGCTACGATATCGAAAGTGCAATAGCTTTTGATAGGGTCAAGTATCCCTAACTTTTTAGGGCCAAGTATCCCTAACATGACTTTTTCTAAACAATCTAAAAATTAAACCACTTAGAATTAAGATACTGCATAACATCTTATATCAAATTGTAGCTAGAAGTATGCTTAAAACTGAGAAATATTTTAATTCATCATATGTTTAATAGTAAACTTCCTATCCTCTTATTAATGAAAAAGTGAAAATTTACTTTTGGATTCTCAGAACATATTTACCAAGACTCCATTATGATGGCATTTCTGATTGGAATGAGAAACCTCTCCAATAGACCATGTGACCAAAGGTCAAATAAAAATGTCACACATAAATTGCCAATTATCTCACAATCTGAGAAAATCACGTAGGGACAAGTATCCCTAGTTTCCCCTATTTGATTTGCTGAATTCCATGTGGCTTTTGAATTAACAGTCAATGAAAAACCTCTCCAATAGACCATGTGACCAAAGGTCAAATAAAAATGTCACACATAAATTACCAATTATCTCACAATCTGAGAAAATCACGTAGGGACAAGTATCCCTAGTTTCCACTATTTGATTTGCTGAATTCCATGTGGCTTATGAATTAACAGTCATACTAAATTTTTGCACCGGTGACTTTTTCGATTACAGTCGGAAATCTATTTAACAAACCTCTGTTTTGCGAATTTCTCTATTTTGCGAACTTTTTCTCGGAACCAAGAACATTTTGCGAATTTCTTCGTAAAATAACCTCCAAATAGAGAAGTGCATTCTCTATTTAACGAACTTTTTCTTGTGATCCAATATTTTTTTTCTCCCTATTTCTCAAAATATTTCTAAACACCTCAAACTTATTCTTTTTTTTAACACATTTTATGGTTATCAATGACCTTGAAGCTGGAAAATGTCAAATCGAAAGTGCTTGAGCATCAAAGAAGGAAGTTAATTCTTCATGAGGTGGATAAAGGTGTGAAAAAAAAGGATATTGCTTTAAAATTTGGTATTCCTCCAAACAGCTTATCAACCATAATAAAAAATCGTGATAAGATACAAAATTATGATTCATCGAATTCTTGTTCAAACCGTTTAAAAGCATGTGTCTATGAAAATGTGGATGAGGCAGTTTTGAAGTGGACAGTGTGAAAAATAAAAACAATACAGCAATGAATTGCGATGAAGACGAAGACGATGAAGATGGAAATGATCATGATGCAGAAATCAACAAACCTTCGTATGATGAAATGCTAAAATTCATTAATTTTAATATAAAATTATTTTTAATTGAAAATACAGTGTATTCCTGGACAATGTTTTGTTTTATTCTTGTTTTCCTCGCAGATTTCTTTTTGATGGGTAAAATATATAAAACAAATAGATATTAATTTACAAAATAAAGGTGCGATTAATTACTTTTTTAATAATATTTAGTGTTTATGAATTTAAAATCTGTTTTGTGTAGTTTAAAGTATTTTAAAAGGTGAATCTCTATTTAAAGAATTTTCCATATAACGAACTTTTTTCGGGATTTAGCGACTTCGTTAAACAGAGGTCCGGCTGTATGTTTGAAAAATGAAAACTGAGCGTTTGATTAAATGGTGTCTTACAAAAAGATGATTTTTGCGATGTTTCTTTCAGCTTTTGCGATTATTTGTTTTAGAAAATTTTACTTCTCCTCTTAGTGATAGGAATATAAATTTATTCATCAATTCCGATTGAATATCGATCGATCTTGACATCGATCCAAATAAATTTATTTAAAACCGGTACGTTTTACCCATCCCTAAACAGAAAAACGTTCATTTACTTTCTCTTCTCATACACTTTGATTTAGCTTGACTTGTTTCATGCTTTTAAAGATGGAGCTTTGTAATCAATTTTCCATTCACTTCCTGATGTGCTAGAGTATTGAAATTTTTTAGACTTGTGTGTTCTGGGTGACAATACACTATTTAATTATTTTAGGAACTTAATTGGCAGTTAATCATTAATTAAACTAAATTATGATTCCTTACCATTACTGCCACTGGGTAGTGAGTTAGAGAAAAGAAAAGGATCTTAAGATTAAAAAGTAGAAAATAATTTAAATAAAAAATTCTATTAGTATACTAATAAAATTGCGTTTTATAAACTACTTTTACGTAAATTTATTTTACTTGACTTGTTTCATATTTGTAATCGATTTTGCATTCACTTCCTGATGCGCTAAAGATTTGAAATTTTACACACTTGAGTATTCTCAATGATAATACACCACTTTAATATTTTTAAAACTTAACTATCAGTTAATCTTTAGTGTAATTAAATTTTGATTCCATGCCAGTGGCGCCACCCTGTAGCGGATCCGAGAAAATCTTTTTCCAAGATTCCAGAATATGTATAATAAAAAAATTAAAGAATAAAACACAGAAAATAATTACAGCAAAAAAACTTCTTCCTTTTAGTACTAATAAACTAATAAAAGTGTGTTCTAAAAACTGTTTTTATCAACTTTATTTTATAAAACTCTTTAGAAATGATTCTCATTTTCACCATCACTTGATATTTGTTTTAGACGCGTTCAAAGATTCAAGTTCTAACTGGTTCTGTGTGTTCCGCTTCTTCCTCTCCTTAAATTGTCTACGGTGGTATCCATTATTCACTACACACGCACGCACACACATATGCACACACAACACACACACGCACGCACACACATGCACACACATATGCACACACAACACACACATAGTTTAATTTTCGAAGCCGAAATATTAGAATTTTTTTTTTCGCAGAAAATAAGAAGCTTCGACTGTTTTTCCTGAGGAGCTGTTATTTTTAACAGCTCCATGCTTTGAATTCTCCACTCATCTCAATTGATAGATTTAGATGTATATATATTTTCTTGAATTTAGAATAATATATAGTTGCGTTTTCAAGTAGTAGTAGAGTAGTTATAATTTCTTATATTCTTACAGGTTGCCATTATACTTAAATTCTTTGCACTAAAACATGAAATTAAACATACATACACACAAAAGAAAATATATCTTTTACAATTCAACAACAAAGGATGTTTGTATTATAAATTACAAATGTGTTTTTAATTATTTCCTGTGGGCCACCGAGGTCTTTTCTACTTCAAGGTCTCACCATACGCAATTAACATTCAAATATTTCATCTACAGTAAAACTTTTAATTATCATTACCCTCTGATAATTATAATTAATTCTTTTATCATTTTTAGTTAATTACCTTTTTAAGGGCCTTTCTGCTTTTAACAGCTGGCTATATGTATTCTCATTTTGCATTCCTTAAATTGTCTCTTTGACATCTACTCCCAATTCCATGAAGCAATGGAAATGCTAAAAATGCAATCCTATATATATTTTCTTATTAATAGTTTATTAGTAACTGCACTAAAGCACCGTTTTTACGTCTACATCTTTCAAGGGACTGCCATAATACGACGTATAAATAAAAAGACGAGTAATCAAAATTTTATTAAACAACTTTGATTATGACAAATTTAATGCTACTACTAATGCAAATTCATTTAAAAGTATTAATTTTAAGCTTTTCAAGATAGTACTAGTATAATACAATATAGTATGGAAATCAATAATGATATTTCAAAATTAAAATTTATCATAAAATCATACCTTTATTGCATATCTTGAGTACCAATTATACAAATACGATTTATGTACATACAGGTAGATGTTTAATTAAAAGAATCTTTAACCGTCGTCTGACAGCATTAGGAATCGAATGAAGTTCACTGAATATTTTTTCACTATTCTTTTGACAAAAGAAATAAGTTCGAAATTTTTCAATGGAGTCTACTGCGTATAAGGGAAGGTGGAATAACTTCACCACCTCTTCAATTAGTACCAGACAATTTGTATTGTATTAATTCATCCATTGTGAACAATTTCGAAGTCATGACATCTTTATCACAGTTTACATACTAGAAAGAAGGGAATTTCCACAATTTAGAACGGGGAAAAACGAGGTAATAACCGAAGCTTTGTGTCGTATAAAAGAAGTACTTTATAATTACAATAAATACGAATGAACCGGGACTTTGATGAAACGACGTATAAATGAGAAACGTATAAACGGTGCTTTACTATAATTATAATTTATTATTAACCAATGCTTTAACATAAGATTTAACAAAAGATTGGATGATTTTTTAACATGATAATATTTTTTGCTAGCATTCTTTCTGTAAACCTGCGTGATGTAAAAATCGTTATGCGCAGAATGCAGAGGCTGCAATCAAGCCAGATGAAGCAAGACAGAGACGAATCAAGCCTAGAACATTATCATGTTGCGATGTTTTGTACCAGAATTGATTGCAGCAGCCATCAAACTGCGTGTTGTAAAAATCG
>BGPR01000777.1:126611-145084 GCA_013235015.1 Araneus ventricosus
AGCTGATAAACATGCACGAACTTTACACTCCTAATAAACTTCCTACACTCTTAGTGCTGCAAGTGCTATCGATTTTACCTTTATATTTTATTTCAGCGTTTTGTGCCTTATCGAAAACTTTTAACCAATTTTTTTATTATCTGATGCCCATTGTTAGCCGGCGAGCGCCCAATCAGAAAAATATCTTTTATCCAACTGACAATGGCGCAGAAGGACGATAATTCCACAGATATCGAGATGCAGCAGAAATTATCGAAAGATAACGAATCACCACCGAACAGAAACGCCAGTGGCGAATCGAGCGCCACTGATGATAACCCTCCCGCACCTCCTAAGCGAGATTACGCCGCTGAAAACGCTGAAACGCAAGCACCACCTGAGTACGCAAGCGTGAAGAAAAGAAAGAAGTTAATTTCATTCCCACCTAGGCCAGAGTTTGTTTACAAACCTGAAAGCACAGCAGCCTCAATGACTTGCCTCAAGAATTGTATGATAGTGGTCCACCTGTTGATATGGGTAAGTAGCATAAAGCCTATATAAACCTTCTATTATACACCTATAGCTAAAAAATCAGTTCTTATTAAATTTATTGACGGGGATGTAGAAATAAAAATTAAACGACGGTAATGTTTGTTTCACCTGCCTTGTCGCAATGTCCTGTTTATGTTTCGAAATGGGCTACTTAACCGACGAAGCATTGCACCTCATTCTTGTTTCTACTCGCAACTTGGGTGAAACCGTGCATGGCAGCTGTCAACTTCGAAAGGGAAAAACTGTAAAACTGAATAATAAAGAGTATTCTAACAGTAAACACTACTCTACGTGCCGATATCGGAGAAGTTGAATCTAAAAAGCAATGATGTTGATCACTTGAAATATTTGAAATGCGCGCCTTTTTTACAATACGGGTAATTAAAGATTCGAGAGGAACTTTTTATAAACTTTTAAAATAAATAAGCATCTTGAAATTATATGTATTAAATTTGATGGTCAAAAATCAAAACAATTACTCTTAAGATATTCGTTATTTATTTTGTTTAACTCGACATATTTTTAAAGAAAGCTTGACAATAGTTGATGTTATTTAAGGTATAAATATATAAATAACTTAAAATAAAATATATATTTAATGCAGTAAACATTTGAGGCAACCGACATTTGTTAGCCTGAATATTTAATCAGTCAAATGGTGCTCGCATCGAATCTATTGATGAATTTAAAATCTTGTTTCCTAAATGTATAGTGCCAAGCATACTATCTGTTGAAAAAGGATTTACCTTAAAATTTGTTATTCTCTATAATTTGAATAAATTTCGATTGCAGAATGTCAATTTCCTTCCTTTTTAGGTATTAAATTCAGTAGCATTGTATCAATAAAAAAGTTTGTTTATTTACTATACATAATTAATTTAAATATTATACATAGTAAATAAACTAAAAGTTTTAAATAAAAATGTATTTTAAATTCATTCGAATGTTTTGACAGTTTTTCAAAGTATAATAGGTCATCGAAATAGTATCGGTTTAAACTATTTGAAATAATTTTAAATTATATTTCTTAGATTTAACATTATTACATGAGTGTTGGCTATGTAAGCAAAATTTATTTCGTATATTTTTTTCCTTAACTAAATTTGTTTTAAGCGAAAATAATCAGTACTTAACACTGTACGTACTTAAACTTTATTTAAAAAGGACATTCGACTCAAAACTGTGATTTTAAATGAATTTAAATGCTTGAATTTATATATATTTGGTAGTCTTGATACTTAGCTATTCAAATGGTGTTTGTATCGAATATTTTGATGGATTCAGTGTTTTATTTCTTAAATTTAAAATTTGAAAATTTTGCATTTTATAATTGCAGACAATTGTACAGATGCACAGAACTGTCTGTTTAGACTTTGTACATTTTGTTGAAACTACGTATATCTACTAATGTGTTTTTTAACATTGAATTTTGAATAGTATTTGCCATAAGTGGATTTGCACATTAAAATGCACACAAACAAAACAAACTTAAATTTCAAACTGACAAATATTTAACCCTTAAAATGCCCAGTGTTACCTTTAAGCAACATACCCAATTTTGAATTATAAAATATTGAGAATAAAACTGAAGCTCTAATGACTGTTGTTGCCAATAGGATACATACTGAAAATGTTATTAAATCAATTTACAACATATAGATGGCAGCCTGAGCGCTGATAAAAAATAAATTGATTTTTTCACTTGAGGCTGCCTTTTTTTGTTTGTACGCTTGAAAATATCATATTATATTCTACAGTGTTGAAGGAAAATCCTTATCCGTATTATTAATTATTAAAATTCATCTGTATTTAATATTATCGAATTTTATCAAGGAAATGTTTTTCCTGAAATAAAGCCCAGTATTGTCACTTGGTAACAAACTGTTTTTAACCATAAACCATACTTAAAACAAAATAGGATATTTTAAAGTATTTTTCCCATATTTTATTCACGAAATGAAAGTCAAACTTTTAAAATCATTTTCTTAAAAAATCGGGCTTTTAAGGGTTAAACATTTGCCTCGACATATGTATTCGCTCTTATCCTTATCAGCACTAATCAAAACATATAATAATGGTTTGCACAGGGGATAACAGCCTTTGTTGCTTCAACTCCCATAACTCTTTAATTCAAATAGTTTGCACTGATTCAGGTATTTATATCAATAGAATTTGATATAAATACCTCATTTCTAAATTAATTTCATTAATGGAATCTAGCGACCCACTTGGAAGTCTGGATTAATAGCTATTCCATCGATACAAATGTCAATTATTTTAATAAATTTAAATTCTTATTTCTTCAATTTAGATGCAAATAGCATTGGCAACTGAAATGTTTACCTTAATATATTTGAGTGTTGTAATTTTTTAATCAAATGAATTTAATGAAATTTTGAAGTGAATGAAAGCGATCGTCCTTATTTGATGTCTTAATCTTCGATAGGGCGCATTATTTGAAACAACTGCTTATAAAACGTGGGAAGTGTTCTTGTTAGATAGATTGTGCCCGACTAAGATTTAAACAATGCTAAATTTAAAAATTTGATTTTAAATTATATTATTTAAAGTTTTTGAATTTTGTACCATTTAATAACCTAGATCATTAGTTATTTTATTTGAATTCCTTTCGAATATTTAAACGGTTTTAAAACCAAAATTAATATAGCTGATATGCAATATCATCTATTAAAAATAAATATCAGTTCGCTAATCTATGCATTTCCATAAAAATCTTCATAGGAAGGTCATATTAATTATGCTTATGTGATCGCATAAATTATGCTTATGTGTTATGCAATCAAACACTCTAGATTGGTATCCGTAAAAATCCTCTAAAATTACGTTAAAAAGTCGTTTTGACGTTTTTTTTTGTTTGATGCGTTTCTTCAGAACCATTCATCCAAATCATACGAAGTTTTTAACACCACGTGATAATTTTAAAAAAATAATCTGTTCACTTGTATCTTTTCTAATTACCGTGATTTTTTTCCATATAATTTCCACAATTGTTGGAAGATATTTTCATTTATAGCCACGATAACTTTTACACAAATAAATCTAATATTTTCACTGGCGGCACTAGAATGGCAACAATGCAATCCAGATAAATAGATGCAGTAATTGAAAATACACGCAATATTTTCACTGGATGTGAATGGTAATAGGCATATTAAAAATAATAATTTGATAAAGATGGCGCTTTTTACTTGAGTTTAGTGAAGGAAATAGAGTATAATGTATCTTGGAAAAAAATATATCATCCTTTAGACTAATTTGGTCCAAAGTTTGATGTAGACCTATAGAATTGATGTAAAAATAGCAACCCAAATTTCATCCATTTCGATCACTGTAATTCTGAGTTGGTTGAATCACAAACACACAATTCCAAAAAAATATTACTTTCACCATTTTATATTTGCCCAAAACTCAAAGTCATCAAAATACGAATGTTTTGATGATTACAATATTTTCTCTATTAAACTTTGTGAGCTAGAAAATAAAAAGTAGTAAATGATTTAAGAAGCCGTCTTCGAAATACACTCGGCTTATTTACTGAATGCATTTTTCTGTTGAATACAGACAGAACAAGGAATGCTATTCATTTTCGAACTTCTCCAAGTATACTTTTAGAATCGGTGCCAACTCCTTTGTTCGAAGACGTGTAAATTTTTCCCTAATTGGTTGGGGCATTGTTGCAAGATTTATCGTGTCATTTGTTTTTCAATTATATTCATTGTGTGTTCGATGACTAATAGCCATCTTTTGCCAAACAATGTAGAAAGTCAGTGTCGTGTTATCAATAATTTTTTCTGTGTCCTGATAAATGAAATATTATTGTCGCATTTATAAAATGCGGAGGTTTCAAACAATAGATGAACTGATACCGAATTGTTTTGATAAGATTTTCAATTATTTCAGTTTTATTATTAACATGTTATGTTACTGCTTAATGATAATTCAGTTGCCTAATTGTGATTGCTTGCAATTTTCGGTTTCACCCCCACCTCACGCACACACTGTTCTGCATTTAAATAAGATGCATATACAGCATTAGATGTTTTATACGTTTGTGAGATTATATGAGAGTTTATGTAGGAAACTAAATATTAACTTTTAGTGCCCCAAAACTAATTAGATTCGTATTGTACTTTGCATGTCCCATTCGCAGATTAAATTCCTTAAAAGACTATGCAATTTCTTTGATTAACAACCAAACCAAGTACAGTAGAGTCCCGGTAATCCGGACTAGATGAGACTGGGCATGTCCAGATCATCGAAAGCCCGTATTAAACGGAATTTGCCTTGAAATGAACGCAATACAAGATTAAATGGGCAAAACTGTAAAAGGCGATGTTTTTTCCCCATAAATACATACTTCCCTACAACTTAATTTTAACCTTCCAGCAGGAGCACGTACGTAGGAGATACCAGTATTGTGCATCTTATTACATACTTGTATAATTCTTTTATAAATTTGAGTGAAATTTTTATTTATATAATCTATTTTTAGTGTAAAGGTAATAAATATAGATTACATAAATAAAAGTTGCATTGGTTTTGTAAAACAGGATATAAATATGCAATAGGATGATGCATGATTAATGTGACCATACCTCCCGTTTTTTGGTAGCCTATCCCCAATCACAGCTTCGGGACGTCAAAATGTCCCGTCTTCAGAAAGAGAGAGACCCACGGTAACAATTTCAAGCAAGAAGAGGCCAAAAATTATTAAAAGAAATCCTACGGTTAATGTTTAGTAGCCCGGCGATGGCGGAGCATGCGCTATGCATATCAGAAGCCTCCTATCTCGAACTTAGTTCTAACTTGATTATACAGTATGAAGTGACAGAATGAAACACTGGGAAATATTTAAACCGAAAGTCGTTAGGTAGAACAGATCAAACACTTTCACTGCAATAATTTAAATCTTGCGAACTTTCGTATAATTATTGAATATATTCTATGTCTGACAGGCACTAATGCACCCGTAGAAAGGTCTTTATTCTTATGAAAAAAGAGCTAAAAACACAGCTGCAAGTCTCGGTCGATAAAGCAAAGTTAATTACCAAAGTAAATTTTAAGAAATTCTGCCAAGAATTTCATTCCCTTTTTAAATCGACACCAAATATACTGAAGCAGAAATGTGTTCTTCAGAAAAATGCAGGATTACATGAATTATTTATTTTCACGCGTTTATTCCTGTTCTTTTCATTAATAAATAAAAACTGAAGAAATGTGTTTTCTTGAGTTCACATAATGTTACCCAAAAATTTAAAAAAATGCCCCGTTTCGAGGGAAAAAATAAATGGTCACTTTATGCATGATATAAGCATCTCTTGCAAACGCGCGCGCATGTTGGAAGGTTAATACTACTGTATACGTAGACCGAAATTTTTATCCAACGAGCTGATGTAGGATTAAGAAGAACTGATGTAGACTTTTTAAAACCCAGTCCGGAATAACCGGATGCCCGGACAAGCTGATCTCTACTATAGTAACGATCTCTGTAAAATGTCTAAATTGTAGAAATAAAAAATTGTGTCGCATGTTTTTGAGGGTAAAAATATGCATGCAATTCAATGTCCCCTTAACGGAGCACTAAAGGTAAACACTGGAGAGGTCATGGGCGTCTGTCAGACGCCACGCGAATTTTATTTCGATACTAAACGTAGTTGAAAAAACGCTTGTCTTCGGAATCCGTCTACCTCTACTCCTCCAGAATGGTTCCTTGCCGTTCTTGGCTTTCCAGTCAGGACGGTGTCTGTCAGACGCCACCAAATCTCGGAGGCGCGACCTGTCCAAGGTAGGGATGGAGGTCTTCCCAAAAAAAGAAAAAACAGTTTTCGGTTAAACCGGGTTTTTTCACCCTCGGTTTAACATGGCGGTTTAAACCGCTCAAAATATTCAAAAATCGGTTTTCGGTTTTTTTAAAAAAAGAAGCAACGTTTGTAGACAGAATTTCTTATTAATAATATACAATATGTAAGTATTAATACATTAATTAATGCATTAAGTAACGATTATAAATAAGTAATTAATACAATATGTAATAATAATAAATGAGTAATTATTGCAATAAGTAAATATCATAGACAAAAAATTTTATTAACATTATTTTCGCAAGAAATTAATTCAATGGCCAATATTTATCATCTAATCTGCTCATAAAGACTCTTTCGGCAATAAGTTGATCCGTGAGTCGACACCTCTCATCGGAACCAACACCATTCAACGCAGATACTAATCTTTCGGAAGCCACAGAACTTCCGACTAAAGATAAACATTTTTGGCTACAAAAACAGACGCCGTTTGCAGACAAAATTTTTTATTAGTATAGTTTTTCCAGGAAATCGATCCATTGGCCAATGTTTATCTGTTCATTAAGACTCTCAGTAATCCGCCAACCAACAGACGCCTCGAGGAAGAGGTTGTCGGTGATCGGACTAAGATGATGAAATTCAAAACTTTGATTTAGTAAATTTTAGTCTAGTCGAACCTAAAATCGATTCTTTCTTCCGATCCGGTTTTTTCCCCAGTTTTTGGATTAAAAAACGGTTTAAACCGAGGCAAAACACCCCAAAAAAACTGGTTAACTGAAACAAAAAAAAAAAACTGTTTTCGGTTTAAACAGGTTCACTTTTCCCATCCCTAGTCCAAGGAATACAAGCTAAATATTATCAGAACTAACAAGTTCTGCCTTAATTCAAGAGATGACACTTTTATTTACGCACGTGAGAAGTGCTGATAAAATGAATTCCCGCAGTCGTATTTTCTTTTAGCATTAAATATTGTAAGATCTTTTATTTTAATGACAAGGATCTATGAAATTAAAGAGTGGGAGCGTTTCTCCCTCGACTTTCTCATATACTTCCACTAGATGATACCAGCGGCTTCATCCGCATAGTAACACATTATTGATACCTTGTTGCTCGCGATAAAATATTTTCATGTCTCCATAATTTTAATGTATAAAATCCGCCCCTGCTCCAAAAAAGCTGCAGACGATAACAATAAAAACATTGTTAGGAATTGTGTTTCAAAATACTTGGAAAAATTAATTAAAATACAATAGAATGTTGCATGGAACTGAAATTGCTATAATTGAAAAGCTAATTTTTGAACTTTAATATGATGTTAAAATGGTTTTTGTGCGCCAATGTGCTCCGAGGTTTTTGTGGAAAAACGTTAAAACTTAAGGTAATTTTTAATTAAAAAATCTAATTAAAATTTCAAAAAAAAATCCTTTCTTAGTGAGCACCTACTACCCAAGAAGCAACCACATGCCAAATTTTAAGTCTCTAGTCGTAGTGTTTTGGGAAATTAGTTGTCGAATCAGTGAGTGACTTTCTCTTCTATATAAATGGAATGAGGCCCTCGCTTCTAATAACTGCACAAGAATAATTCCGTCTACATTCAGTGTAACTATCACGACTGACATAAACAATTAAAAAAACCCTATAAGAATTTAAATTGGCTTTTCCACTGTTTTTCTCAATGTTATTATTATTAAAATACGCAAGAAATTTGGTATGTGGTCTTTGCACCAAAATTGTAAATCTCTGTCAAATTTTGGACGATATCTGTGTACTAAAAGTCTGACTGTCCGCTCGTCCGTGTGCATGTAAACATGACAATTTAAAAACGCAAACGGATAGATGGATGAAATTTAACAAATTGTTTCATCAGAAATGAAGATATGTGCCAAATTTTGGGCCCAATCCGTCTACTGGTTGACTACTGAAAACGCAAAGACTGAGAAATATGAAAAATGATATGTGGTCGTGTGTCCAAACGTGTGAACTTTGGACTTTATCAGCCGAAAGGAAGACGTCCAAAATGAATTCTCGGATTTTTACAATAAACTAAGAAGCACAAAATGTGTCATTTAATGTCAGTATACGTGCGTGCCCTGTTGCTTCATCTCGGCACATTACTCGCTTGCGGGTTAAAAGACCAAATTTCATTTATATACGTCATTGCGTTTAGGAGTTCTCGGGTTCACACTCACGCGAATATACAAACTAACAGGCAGTCAACCATAGCCCTCAACCATTTCTAGCCCTCTGAGTGGTTCGGTCTTTCTAAAGCGATTCGAAAAGCGAGCGGCTGCAGAACCTTTATCTGTTTTAAAAGTGTGTCTTCCTCCCAACAGAAGATTTTCCCGAAAGCGCAGCAGATCAAGTCTATTCCCCCCTCTGAACTGTGGACAATCAGCAACCCCCCGTGGAGGGGCGGGCTAATCGCAAGAATCCGTTCTATTCAGCTTGGAACCTATTCAAACTAGGTTTTACTGCTTTCGGAGATCCCACCTGTCGTGTGACAAAATTACACTTCATGTCTTCGATATGCCCTCATTCTGCATATTGCCCGTGTCCATAACACCAGATGACAAAAATAAACACAGTTAGAATAGACAAATACCAGACCGTTGGGCCAAAAAAAATGAAGGCTATGTTACTTATTTTTCATGTTGTGAGTTTCTAAAAATATGAACATCGTTGAAGTTGCATGAAAGTTGATATTCTTTAGATGTCTGTGACTTCAATTTATTTGATGTTTATTAATAGTTGTATTTTAGATATTGGCTGTACTTCATATTATTAATGGTCTTTTTATATTCTTGACTTCAATTTATTTTCAGTCTACACGTCAGCATATTAGTCTACGAATGTAAAATTATTTCTTTAATTTTAAGGTTCAACAACAATGCCATTTATATATATTTTACTAATCTCTGATTGATTGAGATGTGAGGAGATGGGATTTTTAGCAACAAAGGCCATTATCCCCTAATGCCAAAAAGGATGTACTCAACAAATGCCAAAAAGGATGCATTAATCTCTGATGGCACTATAAAACTTTTCATATTGTTTCTTGATTTAGTATTCGGTAAAAGGTTAAAAAATTTAGAGCCGATCACAAAAATAAACGGAGCTTAACTGGCTTAATCCGTTTTGTATGTACGTAAACATTTATTATATAGATAGTCACATAATAATCTATATTCCAAAATAGCCAGTAATAATTAATACATATGAAGGATTATAAGTAACCTTCTTAAACCCTGAATAATGTTTTAAATAAAACAATATACTACAAGCCTTTTGTACTGCAACTTGTTATATATGCTTTTTATGAGGGCGAGTTAATAATCCTCAAACTAAAGATTACATTTAGAAAACCAATGCACTAAATGTTGGAAGAAATAGCTTATTCATATAACTTTTATTTAGTACGCAAGAGATTATCTTCTATTATAATAAACGGAAATTTAATTCACTGAAATTTGAAACTTTGATACTATAGTGCAGGTAGAGCATCCAGTCGCGAATTTTTCAAAATTAAATTAAATTCTTTATTTATAATTTTTTTTCCCGAAAAGTTATGGCATATTGACTTTAAGGAGCATTAGTCTTTTTTTTACCCGATTGAAACGAAAATTGGACAATTAGGGTTAAAAGACCACATACCAAATTTCATTCATCTAAGTCGTTGCGTTTGGGAATTACAGTGTTCACAAGCATGCGATTACAGAAACCGACATACAGCCAATGTTTCGAGGGATTTCGTCCAAAATTTAATACGGACCTACATTCCTAATTTTTGAAACTGTGTACCAAATTTTATCTATCTAGCTATTTAAGTTTTTGAGTTATCTTGTTCATATAAACAGACTACTAACAGACAAATTTCCCGTTTACGGACTTTATCCAAAAATTGATTGAAATATACTAATTTTGTATAAAGTCCATACACCAGATTTCATATTTCTAGCTTTAACCGTTTTTGAGTTACCGTGTTCACAAACAAAATTCCAAAATTGTGTTTTTCGGACTCAGGGAGGTCTAAAACGTGGAGATTAATCAAAATCTCGTGTTGAAATTTACGATCGACGATTATAATACTTTCTCTTTGTATACTTCGTTTACTAGAAAGTAAAAACAATCAAACTTTTTTTTCTATCAATTTTACGATGATGCGCTATCTACGAAGTAAAAAATTATTTAATTTTTTTCTACAGACAATTTTTTGCAAACTTGGCAAAATCCAAGAATAAGGAGAAAAATCTAACACCTATTCGAAATTATTCAGGTGCCATTTCACAATTTATAGATGTCTTGGACGTTGTCGGTGTGGTATTCAAAAATATTTTTTGGCCTTTTCATACCAAATATAAAGGAAATTTAACTAACATAAAACTGATAATCATTGTAAAACTGAAATTTTCGATTTGATCTGAAAGATAAAACAGTAAAAATAATGTATCATTTTCATATACCTTAAAATTTGCTCTATTTTTTGACAAAAATTTAATTTTAATCTATTTTTATAAAGGAAAAATGAGTAGATGGAGATTATTAATATGGAAGAAGTTTACATTAATATCATAAAACTAGTTGCGTGCGGGTAAAATGTGTTGATTCAAGAACACTGTTCAACTATATATAAATAGCAGATTTTCTTAGCAACCCCCCAGGCTTTCAATTTTTTTATGCTTGAATGCGATATTGGAACAAAATATATTTTAATTAAACCACAATATCTATTTTACGTAACCATTCGAGATGGATCTTTAAAACATTGAGGCATTGAAAAAAATCTTATATCACATAACATGTATTAAAAGAATAGCACTTGAAACATAATACAGTATCAAACCAGGCTGACATTAAACCGAACTAATCCGGAATGCGATTCCAAATTCCGACACACACAATGCAAAAAAAAAAAAAAAAAAAAAAATTCGACACCGAAATTCTTCCAGAAAGATAACCTCAATGCAAATAGCATTAAAATTCCCCACACCACAGGGGAGTGTGGGGACTCGGATCCTGTGACATCCCTAATTTGCAGTAAGTACATCCTTATCAGTCTTCATTGTGCTGACCGTTGCTCTCCCCAGATAATCAATCAAGATGTCAAACCAAGAAAGGGGGTAAGAAATTCGGAAAAATACGTGTGTTACCCTTTAGAGACAGTTCACAATGAACGTAAAATTCAGTGCAAACCGATTTCGGGGTGTTTTCAACCACACGTTGAAATGTGTGGTCCAAGGTCAACGTAGAAATACGTGTGAAACACTCGGAGGGCTAGAAGGCTCTGAGTCAACCCGTTGATTTGGCCCAAAATATGATATGGATCTACAATTCTGTTGGATAAGACTGTGTACCAAATTCTATTTAACTAGCTATTGAAGTTTTTGAGTTATCGTATTGGCATGAATAAGGAACACAGACAGACTTCCAGTGGCCAAATGTTGTCCAAAGGTTTTTAGAAATCTACAAATTTAGCGCAAAGACATCTTATAAAATTTCATCCATATAGCTAGTTCCGTTTTCGAATTATCATTTTTACACGCACACAAACAGAACGCCACAACATTTAGATTTTTCAAATTATGAAGAAATTATTTTTTCTTTCAAATTCTTTTTTTCTGAAGATTACAATGCAGTCTCTTTATAAGCTTAGAATCCAAGAAAAAACCGTGTGTACTCACTTTGATTACAGAGCTTTTAATCTGTTTTTTTTTATGACTTTCAAAAATTTACTTTTACTCATTGACTTAATAATTCAAACGCAGATAAAATATAAATGCATTTAATATTTTCACCAGAGTAAGAGAGTTCTAGAAAAATTAACAAAAAATGTCTATAATTTATAATAAACATCTTAAGTTATTTTTTCGAAATTGTTTCCACGACCAAAATGACTAAAATTGAGTATGATTTCTTCCCTCGACTTGAGTGGCAAAGCACAGTTAAGTGAATGCAATATTAAAAAATGTACACATTAATATTTTTTAATTAACATGAATGGCAATGAGTAGGCTCAAATAATCTCTTTTGTCAATGTGACGGGATTATTTTTTTTTTTTGTTTTGTTTCACAATGAAAAATCAAATGCTTTTCATAAAGTATTTTTTGATGGTTTGGCCTAAAATATTTTTAGACCAAAAATATTTGGTGTGTGGTCCTCGTGCCAAATTTCATACATATAGCTTGTTGGGTGTTTGAGTTTTCGTGTTCACATACTCAAGAGCAGACATACACAAACGTAATTCGAAAAAAAGAAGTTTTACAGTTTCCGGGAAAATCGAAGGGTTGGAAATTCATCAAAATCTCGAATTCAAAGTTTTTGAATGTTGCAATCATTTCTCTACGCTTACTTTTACATACAAGAAAATAAAACTATGTAATTATTTACCGAAGCATGATTACGAGCATTTTTAGCTGGTAAATTTCTTCATAATAAAAAAATTATTTGTAAAATCTCTTTAAAGGCTCTTAAGCAATTAATTGACTTTTTATACCAACTTCCTCACACAGTATATGTAAAGAGAATTGCAGATTTTAAGATTTATTTTATTACTATTGCAGATTAAGTATTTTATTACTTTTGAAATATCGAGGAAAACGTATAAACATGCATATGTTTACATGCAAGCACAAACATATACACATGTATATGTTTATACTTGTTAAATAATAACCCCTATCATTATTATAGCTCCCCTCTCTATGGGTACATTTATAATAAGAATTTCTTCCCCAAAACAAATCCTAATTATTCCCAATTACTTTAAATTTTTAATTATCATTATCCTATTAATAGTGTGAGAAAATCGACTTGTGGGTGTATGTGAATGCAGTCCAATAAGCAGGATTAAAAAAATAAAGCTCTTTATTTTACAAATATTCCAAGCAAAGAAACGTAGCACAAGTATTAACACAGGACTAGTAAAAATTCACGACAGAGATTACCTATAAATCTCAATACAACGCTCAAAGGTTTCTTGTTTGCTCACCAGCTTGCTTGCTGATCAAATTCCAACCGACTCTTCTTGGCTTGAGAGCTTGCCTTTATACTTTTCAACAGGAAGTGACTTCATTACGTAGGAAGTGACGTAATCTCTAGAAAGTTCATGAAACCAGTAGAAATAGCTTGAAAGTTCGAGGTCCTTCTAGAAAATTTTCTTTGCCGCCAAGATTAGCATCTCAGGGAAACGAATTTATAGCTTTGTAACAATAGGAATAATTATCGGGACCGCCCTTACATTTTCAGCCCGAATATATCTCAAATGGGGACAAGCATGGATAAAGGCACAATTACCTTTTAAGATGCTTTCTCACCTTCATAAACCTTAAATGCCCAGTGTTGCCTTAACCCTTTGTGGACAGGTAACTTTTTAGAACACTCTGGTCAGGTTGGCGCACATTATACACCATACCATTTTTTTCCAACTCTGTGCTTAATTAATTATATAAAACTTTTTTCACATTTTAATAAGATTAGGGGTTTGAATGGATGATAATATACACATTTCTGTCCGAAATTTAGCCGTTACCCTCTTTGTTAATTGGATTTTCTACGCCTCAATCGCATTATACGCCGTATCTGTCCGCAAAAGGTTAAGCAACATACCCAATTTTGTCTCCTAAAATCTTGAGAATAAAACTGAAGCTCAAATGCCTGTTGTTGCCAATAAGCCTGATTGCTGATGGGAAAAATAAACTGATGTTTGTCACTTGCTGTTACATTTTTTTGCTTTGTTTGTAAGCTTGAGAATACTATATTTTATTCTATAAAGTTGAAGGAAATTCCTTGTCTATATTATTAGTTATTAAAATTCATCTGTGTTTGACATTATAGAATTTTCTACTTGCCTTTTTTGACTACCAAATTCCGCACGTAGTTACTTCTTTGGGTAATAGTGCTCACTGAGAAATGTTTTTTCTTTAACATTTTCGTAAGATTTTAGCTGATTAAAAATTAATCGAAATTTTGACGTTTATCATCAGTAATTCCAGAGCACATTATTGCACAAAAACCGTTTATGCACCACTTTAAAATGCAAAAAATTAGCTTTTCAGTTATTTTAGTTTTATATCCTTGCAATTTTTTCATTAATTTTAGTAACTTTTCCAAAATTAGTTTAAACAAAATCTTGTAACAATGTTATTCTTTTATTATAACCGCGTATAGTAAAATAGCAAGATTTTAAATAAACATTGTGACTATTTTAATATCTCTCGTTCGACTGAGCAAAAAAAGAGTTTGATTTTTCAGTTTATTGGAAATACTTCAAAACATCAAATGAAATTTTATCACGATAATGCTTTTATATATATATAGGCTGGTTTTCTTTCTATAAACTGTGTGTTGTAAATATCGTTAGTAACCCCTTGACCTACGATTTTATTTAACATCCTAATTAGATGACAGCACTCATTTGGGATCTTTTATTTCTTTTATATTTAAGACTTGCCGCCTTCGGCGACCAGCTTGATCGCCGGAAATAAAATTTCAACTGAATCTTTTCTGCATAATTTTATATTCATGGCTCCCTTAACAAAGTAGTTTTAAACTCGAAATTGCTATAGACATTTAACCCGCGTTCTTTTCGTAGCCTTGCACTTGTTCTGTTCCTTTCTACATTAACGTAAAATACGCATTTGATTTCAACATTAAATTGGCGCGGCACATTTTACATCCAGCAGCATGCTACTTGGCTTAAAACACGCTGATGAAAAGAATTGCAACTTATCAACGATAATCTTTCAGTTCACTGGATTATTTCATTATATCCTCTTTATATTGAGGACTTATTTTACAGATTTCACAGAAAAATTGATCAAATATATATATAAAAGAAGAAAGTAAAATCCAGTATAATATTTTCTTAGCTTTCAACAATGGAAGAGAAACACGCAATTAAATATTTGCTTAAACATTGAAAACGGTTTGAAATGTGTTGCAACAATGAAAAGTACTGTTGTAAATTATGCCAAAAAATATTTTTTAAAATTTATTAAAATTGGAGAAAAAATTGTACGACAACTTAATTGATATCATTGAAAAGATGCTATCTTGTATTTTCAGGTGGTGTAAAAATAATGTTTGTGCTTTAATATGTTCGGAAGTTATTAAGGAAAAACGCCAAAATTTCTCTTAATTTTTAATTAAAATTTCAAAAAAGGGCTCCGAGGTGCACATTCCAATTATCCAAGGTATGTTTGTGCCAAATTTCGTAGCTATACGTCCAGCGGTGTGCTCTGTTGAGCGCCAACACGCAGAAACACGGACACGCACACATTCTCCTTTATTATTAGTAGAGATGATAAAGAATACTCGAGTCATTTAAGCATGCCCCAGTAATTTTTGTATTTGAAATTAATTCTTACGTAGATTTATTTTCGAATTCAAATTGCAAAAATTCTGAAATTCGATGCACGTGTCTGACACGTTGTAGTTTAAAGGGTTAACGTTCTGTTTTGAAGAAACACAAGGGCTATTTTGGGGCGGCGATTGTAATTTTGAGCCGTGTTCAGATTGCTCTAGTCTGGCACCCCTTTCTCCAAATTCCCGTACCACACCAGCGGGAGTCCATTTGACTCCCTACATATAATTTAAAGTGTAACAGGCCCACATACACGGCCGATCTTCAGTGGAATCTAGTTTCGAACCTGGAATCCTCCGTCCCGAAGTCGAGACCTTACCATTTGGGCACAGCGGCTCTGTCTGCATAGTCGATAACTTTGTAGATATGAAAATGAATTTTTATTGAATTATTACTTTAAAGTTACTTTGTTGAATATTCCCTTACTAAAATCAATATTTTTTAACCACGAGGATAAACTAAGTTTTTTATCCCCAAACCGGTCCGGTTTCTTTGTTGGATTACCGTACGAATAGGTGTTAGTGTACTATTAAGGTGCACTATTAAGTGTTAGCACGCTAAGTATAATATTCGGTCGGGGGCAGTTTTAAAAGTAACTACAGCAAAATTTGGGAAGCGTTCCTATTAAATCGGTTTCTGCTAAAGTAAAGTTAAATTAAGAAAATACAGGAAGGCAGATATTTTTATTTGCTTTCAAAAACAGAGTAAAAGATTTTCTTGAAGAATTAAAAGTGTAAGTTATTCGTACCAATATATAATCTTTTATAAAAAAAATTAGGTGTTCCAAAATGAGAAAGTTCGAATACAATCTTTGATATTTTAAAAACACATTTTTATGCATCAAATATTGTAATGTAAAATATGGGTTTCTTTACAAAAAAGGGCGAATCTACCTTAAGGAACACATTCTATTTGTCAAATTTCATCATTCTAGAACAATTTGGGTTGCATGTTGACAAAAGCGTAAACCGAGACCAATTGCAAATGCCATGTTCTGAGATATAAAAAGAAATCAAAATGGGGAAATTAAAACTAGAACCTTGAATGCTAAGCTGAAATGTCACTTTTCAAAACAAATCCGCGTTCCTAATGTATTGACATCTGTTTTGGACTTGCTTTGGAACAGGTGCAAGACTTTCGCTTTCCGCGCAATGATGCGCTTTAAAATAAAGACGAGTTTGCATCTATGAAAAGAAAAAAATGCTTCGCTTTTCAGAAAATGTTTATCTATTCTATTGACCCTAAAAGCTCAGTGTTGCCTTTAAGCAATATGCCTAGTTTTGTCCTCTAAGATCTTGAGAATAAGACTGAAGCTCTAATGCCAAGAGGATACCTATTGAAAATTTTACTAAATCAATTTACAACATATAGATGGCAGCCTGAGTGCTGATGAGAAAATAAAAATAAATTGATGTTTTTCACTTGAATCTGCATAATTTTATTCTAAAATATTAAAGGAAATTCCTCATCCGTTTTATTAGTTATTAAAATTCATCTGTGTTTGACATTATAGATTTTTATGAAGGAAATTTTATTTTCTAAAATAAAGCCCAGTGTTGCGAATTGATAAACTGTTTTTATCCATAAACCATACTTATAACAAAATAGGATTTTTTAAAGTATTCGTCCCATATTTTACTCAAGAGATGAAAGTCAAAAAGCATTTTAAAATCAATTTTTTTAAAAATCTTGCCTTTAGGGTTAAAGTGATCAAACATCTCCGCTTAACACCTTGTTATGGTCTTGGCTGACATGTCCGACTCATGCATCCAATTACAGACAGTTTGATATTTAAATAATTAATGTAGAAATTCTTCAAAAAGGCAGAAATCATTTATACACACGCTTAAGTGTCTGATATCCTTTCCTCACTTATATGGATGAAAATAACAATAAATGTCCAAAATAAGACGTGGCAACTAATTAGAAGTTTAAATAAATTCGCTGTTCAAGGGCTCGACCAGAAAAATCCCGATTTTTCATTGTTTCTTTGGGTTTAAACAACCACTGCTTAAGAATTTGGTAATATTAGTCAATTTAAATTAAAAATACTATTTTTTTAAAACATAAAAACAAACCATAAGCTACAAAATTGAAAGTACAATTGAACGAAAGTCAGTAAACCATTAAATACCCAGTGTTGACTTTAAGCAAGAAACTCAATTTTTTCTTCTGAAATCTTGAGTATAAGACTGAAACTCTAATTCCTATTCCTGCCAACAGAATACATACTTAACATTTTATTAAACCAATTTACAACATACAGATGGCAGCCTGAGTGTCGATAAAAAAATAAATTGATGTTTTTCACTTGAGGCTGCATTTTATTTATTTATTTATTTTTTTGCTTTGTTTGTACTCTTGAGAATACCGTATTTTATTCTACATCGTTGAAGGAAATTCTTTATCCATATTATTATTTATTAAAATTCATCTGTGTTTGACATTACAGATTTTTATCAAGGGAAATTTTTTTTGAAATAAAGCCTAGTATTGTCATTTGGTAAAAAACTGTTTTTTAACCATAAACCATACTTAAAACAAAATAGGATATTTAAAGCTATTTTTCCCATGTTTTATTCAAGAAATGAAAGTCAAACTTTTTAAATCAATTTTTTAAAAAATCGTTGTTTTAAGGGTTAAATATCAACGATTTTTGGAGCAGGAATAGAAAATTCAGAGCAGCTGTACCGAACCTTTATTGGGGGGGGGGATAGCGTTAGATATCCTGGGTTGGTTTAAGTATGGTTTATGGTTAAAA
>BGPR01000777.1:145184-168759 GCA_013235015.1 Araneus ventricosus
CGCGAAAGAAGTTTTCTAATAATGCTAAGGGCTTAGGTTAGCTGTAGAGTCAAACGACTCGAATTAAGTTAATATTTCTCAGATTTTAATTTTGATAATTTCCATTTTATTAAATTTTTAAATAATATTAGCTTCACGTCCTGAGAAATGAAAACTGCATTGATAATTTCGCATTAAGTTATGAGGAAAGTGACAAATTACTCATCATGCTAACAAACTTCTCAAAGGGAAGGAAATATCAATGCAACTCCCGAGTTCGTTTCATTCATAAAATTAGGCCCAAATGAAAACAGGCATAATCTGATGCCTGGAGATGCGTCACGCTCACATAGGGTTGCCATGCGACCCGTATATACGAGACTGTCGCCGTATTTCACTACTCCGTCCCGTATATACGGGACTGTCGCCCTATTTCACTACTCTGTCCCGTATATACGGGACTGTCGCCGTATTTCACTACTCTGTCCCGTACATACGGTACTGTCACCGTATTTCACTGCTCGCTCCCGTACATACGGTACTGTCACTGTATTTCACTACTCGGGCCCGTACATACGGTACTGTCACCGTATTTCGCTACTCGCTCCCGTATATGCGCGACTGTCACCGTATTTCACTACTCGCTCCCGTATATACGGGACTGTCACCGTATTTCAGTACTCGGTCCCGTATATACGCGACTGTCACCGTATTTCGCTACTCGGTCCCATATATACAGGACTGTCGCCGTATTTTACTACTCGGTCCCTTATTACTATTTGTCCCGTTTTCACAATCATTCCAAAAATTCAATCTGTTCGACTCGATGACTCTCAACCAAGTTCCTGAATGGAAAGAAATGGAACTTACCATTGCATGTTTATAAGTAGGAAACATCGATATTGGTAACACTATGATTCTATTCAGCCAGATTGTATATCTAAAAGATTATTTAGAGAAAAATAACACCAACCGAAACTGCAACAACTATGAAATTGAATATGGAAGAAAAATGCCTGAAGTTTTCTGCAGACACAGAGTATATGGATCAGAATTCATGTCTAATAAAGGTATGCGAATACGTATTTGTCACTCCAGTCTACAATGCTAATGCGGAGAGAATATTTTCCCTAATGTCAACTCAATGGTCGGACGAAAGAAACATGATAGTGGTGACTGTTGAATCAATTTTGATTTGTCATTATAATTTTAAAATGACTTGCGTCCAATTTTATCATTATGCGAAATAAGAAAATGATACAATCAAGAAATGATAAAATCAACTTTAAAATATGACGGGGCTAAAAAGTATCAGCCTTGCATCTTTTTTATTATTCTACGTGTTCATTTTATTATAGATTTCATAGACTTTAATGGTTTTTTATCAGAGTAAAATAAACCATTGCCTACCCACTTTTTTCATGTTTTTTTTTAAATTTAAGACTTAAACGGCCCGTAT
Source organism: Araneus ventricosus (assembly GCA_013235015.1). Lineage (NCBI taxonomy): Eukaryota > Metazoa > Arthropoda > Arachnida > Araneae > Araneidae > Araneus > Araneus ventricosus. The sequence goes on from BGPR01000777.1 coordinate 146,623, forward strand.
CAAGGCTTTGCAATTATGGCAACCCTACGCTCACAGCGTTATTAATATACGCATAATAGGAGCATATTCTCACCGCAAGTTCTGTGCTAGAAAATGATATTAAATATTTTATTGCTTTAACACTGAGTTCTTCATATTCGTCGTTCACTGCCAATAGACCTTCGGACTCTCATGACTTTTAAGCTGGGCATTCACGAGAAAGAAAGACTAAGCCATTTGTACCAACCAGTGATGTAGAGTGGGTAAATACCCAGTGGGTAGGTAAATATTTTTTGGGTATATACCCGGGTATTTACCCAAGGCCTGGGTAAATACCCCAAAAACTGGGTATTTTGCGAAAAAAAATTTTCAAATGCTGATTCACAATGAAACATACAGCGTTTTATAAATACCTCCTAAAATGTATTTGCTGAAAAAAGTATTTGTGAATGCTCATTCAAAATTAAACTTAAAATTTATAAATGCCCCAAACTGGGTGTTTTGCAAAAAAAGTATTTGAGAATCGGTGCGATTCAAAATGAAGTATTAAATTTATAAATACCCTTACACTGAACATTTTGCGAAATAAAATGCATTTGTGAATGGTGACTCAAAATAAGACGTATAAAATTTATAAATACCTCCAAACTGGATGTTCTGCAAAAAACTGCATGCATCTCTGAATGTTGATTCAAAATGAAACATAAAAATTATGAATATCCCAAAACTGGGTATATTTCAAAAAAAAAAAAAAACGTGTTTGCGAATGATGATTCAACATGAAATGATGTTTTTACGGTTTGAAACTTTGACACTTAGATTAGAATAATTATTCTTAACGCCGTTTATGTTATACTAGCCGTCTTCGGCGACCAGCTTGTTCGCCGGGAAAATAATTTCAACTGACTCTCTTGTGCATAGTTTGAAATTCACGGTTCCCTTAACAAAGTAATTTTAAACTTAAAATTGCGATAGAGATTTAGACCGCATTCTTTACGTAGCTTTGCACTTGTTCTGTTCCTTGTCTATATGAAAGTCCCTAATGGAGTCGAGTAACTGTTCGCGTCAAGCAACATCTAATTGTTTGTAATCGTCGCGGATTTTAATTTAACAAATTTATTTCTGCATCGAAATACCGCGGCACGTTTTACGTCCAGGAGCATGTTAATTGGCTTAAAATATGCTGACAAAATGAATGTAAACATAGCAACCATAATCGTTCCATTTACGGGATTATTTCTTTATATACTTACTATCTTGAGGACTTTCTTTACAGATTTTACAGAAAAATTGATCAAATAAAGAAAATTCAATAGAATATATTTGCTGTCAACAATGGAAGAGAAACACGCGATTAAATATTCGTTTAAACAATGAAAACGGCTTGAATTTCATTGTAACAATGATGCCAAAAAATTTTTTAATTCATTAAAATTTTATAAAAAAAATCGAATGAAAATTTAATTTATCAGTGAAAAGATAAGTTTTTAAATTTTCAGATGGTGTAAAAATTTTTGTGCTGTAATATTTTCGGAAGTTATTAAGGAAAAACTCCAAAATGTCGCTTAATTTTTAATTAATTAAAATTCTAATTAAAATTTTAAAAAACGGTTTCTAGGTGGACATTCCCACCCTCCAAAATATGTTTGTGCCAAATTTCGATGCTCTAGGCCTAGCGGTCTGTCCTGTAGAGTGCCAAAATACACACATTCTCCTTTATTATTAGTAGAGACAGACAGCGCCAGTGAACCTTGTGATCCATAATTTACTCACATTGCCATGCAGGAAATCAAACATTCTTGTTTTGATTTAGTGAATAGTTAGTCATTTACTTCATATATTAATATTACTGTAAATGTTACGATAAAATAATAAAAGAGAAAAGTTACCTTCTTGGAGCTTTTAATGTTAAGAATGATAAAATTATCCAATGTAAGTATTGTAATGTTGAGTACAAAATTGCCAATGTAAGCAAAATAGAGAAACACAAAAAAATGTTTCAGAAGTCTTGGTGGATTAAAAATGGTTTTGAAAGGCATAAAATAACTAATGAATTTTGTTTTAATCAGATTCCAACCATGACGCTTACATCAAATTTAGAGTTTTAAGAACATTTAAGTATTGATGTTCATGATCCAGGTGAATCCCGTGTAATCAGGAAACTGTGTGTGAGTGTGTGTGTGTCTACTATACTGTCAAATAATACAACAGATTCAGCAACAAAAAAATTCGCATTTCTTGTTGCTGAAATCTTGTTACAAAAATAACTTGCCTTTATTGAAAGTAATATGAGTGAATATTACTTTCAGAATAATTCACTTTTAAAAACTATTAGAACCGAAATATCTCCTAACTTATCAGCAATGTCTGGTACTTTTAAAAATTAATCCAAAAAGAATTATAAACAATTGTATCTTTAACAATTTTATCTTTCATTTTAGTTTCTATTATCAGCTCTTTACCATTTTAAAACCAAACTCAGCATTTTCGTTTAAAAAAAAATTTAGTTGAGTTTTAAAAAGGATTGATATTTAAGCCACGCATTTTATGTACGATCCATGATATAGTATTGCGTTTTTTTCTCATTCATTTTTTTAGTTTTAACAGAATTTAAATTGTTCATGTATTCCTATTTTTCTTTTTTTACCTTGCCTTATGCTCAATATATATTCTTTACATATTTATATTATACAGAGACATCCTATTTCACAGCAGTGCCTGTGTTTTATATGAATAGGGGTAATTGAAAAATAAATACCCAGGGTATTTACCCTTAAAAATAAATACATGGATATTTTACATCACTGTCCCAACAACTGGTTTGTATTCCACTCATCTTAAGCCGGCAATTCATCTGTATCCATTCCATCTATTTGGTACAAGACCGTTTTTTTCCACCCAATTTAATTGAAAAATCCAAGCATGTCATTAACTTGATGTTCCAAAGTTTGTTTTGAGACAAGGTTCAAGGTCGCAGAATTCCTGCCACCCAGACTCCTCTTCCCCCACACGGGACATTTCGAGTTTCATTTCTACGCTCGACGCGAGGTGCAAATGTAGTCAAACGTAGTCAACGTAGCCAAATGTAGTCGACTACCCTCGCAAAGGGCCTCACTTTTAGAATCGGCGAACGAACTGCCGGAATTTGGTTTGGTTGGAAATCCGTCGCTTTGAATAATTTTTTCTAAATCTCATTGGTTTTTGACCTTGACGATTGTTTTTTTCTTCTCGTGTTCTAAAATTTCCGTTTTGGAAGAGATGTGAATGGCCTGCTTTAGTCTAAAAATTAGGCAAATTATTCACGGATGTCCCAAAGTTAGTTCCGAAACAAGGTTCAAAGTCGCAGAATTCCACCCACCCTTCTCTCCTCCTCACGCCACAAGGGAGATTTCTAGTTTCATTTCTAGCCTCGACGCGAGGTCTCAATGTAGGCAGATCCTTTTTTTCCCGCTACCCTCGCATCGAGGTCCGAAATTGGAATCGGTGAATGGAGTTTTGGATTTTGAGTTCTTTGGAATTCCGCCACTCCCAATCCATTTGCTCCAAATTTCATAGATTTTCGACCTTGACGATAGGTTTTTCCTTCCCGTGTTCCAAAAATTCCAGATAGGAGAAACGGTTAATGCCACGCTTTACTTTTCACACGAACTTCACGGAGAACAAAATTTATAGTTTTTTTTTTATTCATTACTTTCAAATTAATTTTCAACCTAAAATTTGTAGTCTTTTTATTCATTTTAATCCCGTAAGCTTTCTGCTTTCCATCAATGCAAACATTTTCGCGTACCACTGGTTGGGAAACTCGAGTCGAGAGAAGTGTTTAGCGAAGAACTTCTCGGTATGGGGAAAGAATTGGAAGTTTCCTATGAAATTAATTTAGGTCCGTTAGAAGAGTTAGGCAAAAGTAAAGTAAAGCTTTTAGTATGATAAATTTTATTACTGGGTGCACTAGCGTCTAAAAAGAAGAATGAATAAAATACCAAAAAAAGGCTACAATGTCGCAAAAAATATTTTTTTTTTCAATTTTTTCCTGGAATTTTAAGGTGGAAATCAAAACGGATATAGATTCCATTTCGGTCGCATGATTTACAGTTTGGAAAAAATAGTTAGTGGCCAAACTGCAATAGAATTAATATTATTTTTAAAATTATTTTAACTATTAATTCAAGATAACTTCGTGGGTGATTTTCGAGATATACCTCAATAATGTTGGCCAGCTTTCTAATTAAATCAATTATAAACAATCCATTTGAAGTCGGACTTCCAGGAAAACAGTAAGTGTTAAATAATAATATGTAATCATTACGCAGTCAGAGAAAGCATATTCTCCGCTTTATCCTTAGCCTCGAGATTATTATTTTCAATTTTTACCAGAAATCCTCAGCTAAAGCAAAACGGTTGGTCATGGTAATCAATTTTTTTTTTTATAAAAATATTTCCTCGAAAAAGGTGTTGATTGATTTCCACATAAGATAACTTCAAAGCAATAAATTAAATTTAGTTTAGTTATCTTTCGCAATTTAAAAAAAAAAAAAACGATACTGGTTATCTTACGCAGGCGCAATAGATTATTTGTTTAGTTATATTATCGTAAACGAGATAAATGTTTTGGCGGTGCACTCGAAATAAAATGACGATTCACGAAAGAACGTGGAATTGTGTCATGCTAATCGGAAACGGTTTCACTTTGAACACCTCTGGGTTTTTAGTTTGAAATATCCTTGAAATTAATATGCTGTGCTGCTCGTTCCGCGGAAATTCTCGTCACTTGGCATTGCAAAATAAAAACTCTGTTGGCCATGTGTTTTCCCCTAATGTAGTGGAGTGAAGGTTTCTCTACACTCAGTTGTTTATTTCAGGGACGTTCATGGGTTGTTGACCGCCCGGACGAAAACAAAATCATCTCTTCCATGAATAGATAATAAGGGTTTAATAATTAGATAATTTAGTTGATTAATAAAATTACATATAAGTGGATTAGTAAGAGATGCACAAAAATCAAGTAAAGTAATTAATATACAGGCTATCCGAGAATGTTGGACACATTTCAAAAATTAATTTAAAAAAATACTAATAATGTTCCAACTAAGATTTTTTAAAAATGAGAGCGCATTTTAAGAATTTTTTTTCAGATAGGTAACACGCCGTTTCGATGGTCTGGGGATCGTAAATTACTGGAAATCAAAAATTACTTTAGAGCCATTTTCTGCGAAAATATTAAAACTGGAAGAAAAATAGAAGCATTTATTTGTAGGAAATTTTACACTCTTTAAATCGCTAATTCACATGCAGTGTTAAAACTGTAGAGTTTTCGAAATATTCAAGAAAATCTAAAAAAAAAAAACCCCCAGAAAATGCGTATCGGCTTCTGCTGGTCGGTAGCCATTGCGAATGGAAATCTGTCGCCGGTACTGACACTGAACAATCTAATAAGTTGTCGGCTTCTCCGCTATCTCTTATAGTAATTCGATTCATAATGATGTACTTAATACTCACAGACAATCAGCACGTCAGATCATTAAGGATAAGTTATAAGTCTCTGTAATCTCAGTAGGGAACCATACAACAGAAACAAGATCACGTAACCAGTCGACTATCTTTCATCAAAGAAACACACATGTGCAGAAAGGGACAGAGGGCAAGTCGTTGTCCCATACACATTCCGATTTCCCCATTATCCAAATGCCTTGAAATATGAGTGGAGTCTAGTGTCTTCTTAATGTCCCCAATGATTGTCCAAGCGTAATTCGACAGTATGGTAAGCTGGATGCCAAGCAATAACCTTTAAATTCATGATTTTTTAACGTTCTTTTTTTTAAAAAAATATTTTCATTTATTTTAGACGTTGCGGATTACAGGAAAAATGATAAAACGAAATGTATTCGAATGTTAAATAGTTATTTAATTTTATTAAAGCGAAAAATAATAAACAAAAGTCAGATTTAATTCATTTGAAAAAAAGAAACGATAGGACAAAAATTTAAAAAAATATTTTGTAGAGTTTCGACAACAGTTCGCATTTAAAGTTAAAAGAGTGAGAACAGTTGGATTAGAGAAAAATGCCTTGTAAAATATTACGTCGCTTAACAAGCAATACACTACCTATCTCAATTTTTCAAAATTTCAAAGAGGAAGAAATAACTGGAGTTTTCACAGTCAGAAATAAATATTTCTGAATTTTTTCACATCTGGTAAGAACATGCTATCTCATGTTCATACCAGATTTTAAAAAAATCCAGAAATAATCGTTACTGGTTGCGAAAAATTTAGTGTTTTCTTCCCCTTTGAAAAATTGATACGTTGTGTTGCTTGTTAAATGGCGATTAGTTAACCCTTAGAAACCTGATTTTAAAAAAAGATGATTTAAAAATGTTTGATTCTTATTTCTTGAATAAAACACAGGAAAATACTTTGAAAAATCCTATTTTGTTTTAAGTATGGTTTATGGCTGAAAAACAGTTTGTTACCAATTGAAAACACTGGACTTTATTTCAGAAAAAACATTTCCTCGATAAAATTCTACTATGTCAAACACAGACGAATTTTAATAAATAATAACACGGGTAAGGAATTACTTTCAACATTGTAGAATAAAATATGGTATTATAAAGCGTGCAAACAAAGCAAAAAAAAAAAAAAAAAGATGCAACCTCAAGTGAAAGACGTCAATTTTTTCTTTTTATCGACACTCGGGCTGCCATCTATATGTTGTAAATTTGGTTTAATAAAATGTTCAGTATGTATTCTGTTGGCAGGAATAGGCATTAGAGCTTCAGTCTTATACTGAAGATTTTCAGATTTTACCCTTAAATAACTAGTGTTGCTTAAAGGCAACTCTAGGCATTTTAAGGGTTAAATATACTCAATGCATGATTTATAAACATTATTCTTAGACGCTTCCTTGTATTTTATTCAGCTCCTCGGAGCCATCATCACAGCGTTGGGCATCTGGCTGAAAGTCGACAAGGACTTCTGGAACATCCAACAGGAGCTGGACATCAAGCAGTTCGGCGTATCCACCACCATCCTCATCATCGTCGGAGTGGTCATCATGGTCATCGGTTTCTGCGGGTGCTGGGGAGCCATAATGTCCAAGATCTGGATGCTCGTCCTGGTAAGTTCTTGCGTCAAAGCAGTGAGGGCCCTAATTCGTGTTCTGCTCACTTTGGAGCGCATAACCGTCGATTTAATTGACATCTTAGGGGCCAATGTTTTTACTCTTTTAAGGGAAGTTCAAATTATTAAAATGATTTGGTTTTTTCGTCACAATATTTTAAATTTTTTATACGTGATTTGAAAACAACGAATGTTTGGCGCAGTATGGCCCAATTGGCTCTTGTGCTATTAAACCCAATCAATCCTAATTCGTGTTTTTGATGATAACATTACTTTGAGAATCGATGTTGAATTTCTCATTTCGCCATTAAGGTGTTAGCACATTGAATACGAATTAGATACCAGGTAATAAAAAAAAATTACAAACTGTGCTCGCTCTAGACAATGTATAGACCATAAAAGAAAAAAAGTGAGCTGACGTTTATTAACATATCCGATTTACTTAAATTGATACGCAAGACAAATTCTTGAATTAAAATTTGGATGTTGGGTAATTCGAAAAAACAACCTATTTTTACTTTTCCTACCTCAAGTGTTAATATTCGAAGTATTGTATGCTGAATCTTGCAGCAGTTCTGTAAATCTGATGGTATGCGTTAGTACTTGCGTAAAAAAGTAGGAAATCGATTATAAGGGATGGAGATAAATTTATTTATAGTGAAAAATGAACCAGAATGATATTTTCACACCAGTTTCAAAAATATAAAGACAATTACTAATTAATAATCTCTCATTAAGATACTGGGTGATTCAAAACTCAAAGTACAAACTGTTAGAGGGGTGTAGGAAGCACTATAACAAGCCGAAATCGCAATAAAAGTATCAGTGGAAACACCACCCAGATGAGATAGAGGACGCTGTTCTCAAGCTCTGTATTTTGGTTTCAGAGGCACTCCTTTAAATTTATCACTGCTTTTGGAGAACAAGCGACAATTTACTAATGCTGAGATTGCGAGTTGTACGTTGTGTGTATAGAGCATCAAAGGCAACAGAAGGACCGCGATACAATTATATGCGGAACAGTACACGAAGAGATGTGTGTGATCCATCATCAAATGTTTGCGAGATGGCGCTGGCACTGATGTGAATACAGGGCAGCAGAAAGCATGATGCAGGGCACCCACAAGCGACCTGCACATCAGTCTTGGAAGAGGATACCGAAATAAGAGGAATCGAAACTTTTCCTCTGCCATTTTTTTCCGTTTCAGAATCTTCTTCGTTTTCATTATCTGAGTTTCTGCTCTTATCACCAGGTGATAAAATTCTGATTTCCCTATACTCTTTTAAAATTTCTTCAGGGTCTATGGCTGGATCAATAATGTCCTCTGTAGGATAGGTATTAGTTGTTTAACACATTAGAAGTGGAAGGGTTAGTAGGATAATTAAGAATTTGTTCAGTATTATCTGCACGTTGGATATCCATACATCTGCATTTTCTTCGAACTGTTTCCTCCCTATATTTTTCTGCTGCCATTTCTTTGAATGTAATCATCAATCTTTTTATTTTTTTCTGTTGTATTGTTCATCCTTAAAAATCCGTAGTAGATGCAAATATTTTCAAAAGAAATATCTCCATCCCCAAAAATTGACGACTTAATGTCACCAACTGAGCATCTAAATCTAACGGAAAAGTTAATTTGTCTTCCACGGGGTGCAAAAGAGTTGGCACATATTGTTGACCGGTCACGAGTTAACTCGTGTTTTCATGCCCAAACGTTGTTGATCGGTCACGGATTAATTTGTTTTACTTCTACATTCAATTACGGAATAATAGCCGGTGATATGAGATAGCCTCTTTGTAAAATTGCCGGTCAACAATGTGTTAGCTAAGAGGAACTGTCACAAGGAAGAGGAGGCATTGAGCTTTTTTGAAGAAACTCGTGCCACAAATACACTTGCAACAGTGGCATGGCGACCGGGAGGCAAGGAGGGTCTAGATGCCCTGGGCTCTACTCTCAGGGGGCGTCCCGGGGGACAAAACATTAATGTATTCATGTTACTTTTTGAAGTGAAATATAACGAAGGGGCAAAAAAAATAATGTCGAGGCCCGGGAACCATTTATCCTTTCTAAACAACTGATGACGACTAGGAGGCGAAAAAAGCAAATTATGTCTCTGGTGCCAGTTACTCTCACTACGCCACTGACTTACAAGAGTTATTGCAACTTCTCGGTCCAGTGTGCGGCTCACATTACGTAAAAAGCATTTGCGATCATTCTAACTGCAAGGGATCCAGTGTAAAGTATCGCCAAAAAATAGTTTTCGTCTTTTATTGACTTGTAATTTCTGCATCTTCATGCATTTTCGTGCTCATTCGAATGGTCTTTTCGGTCATATGTGATTTTGATTTGTTTTTGCAATTTCTATCTCCATAACAGTTAGCACACCAAATTTTGAATCGCCCTGTATAGTCTCGTATCCATCAAAGTGTTAGATAACCGTAATGGTTATAGGCACACGAATATGGGATGGCGTAACTCACTCAGTATATTTATAGAACCGTGATCATGGATAGATTAAGTTAAACTAATTATATTATAAATTCAAAAAACATCGACAAAATTTCGATAAAAATATTATCTGATAATGCTAATAGACATGAATTATTCTAATGTAAATATAAGACGATAATAAATAAATTAGACAAAGGATTAATGAAAAATCCACAACACTTTAATTAAAGTTCTATTGCAAGAGCTAGAATTACATCAAAGAAAATATAAAATGAGAAGGATTTTTTAAATTTTTCAATTGCAAAAGAGGAAATGATACTTGCAGAGAGTGGATTCCAGATTTAAGTTAGTGGGGCACAAATGATACCATTCGAGCTTCAATCGATTCCATTAAAATTACTACAAAAAAAACCCAGAATAATATTAAACAAATTTAATAACATTTATTATTGAAAAATTCATACATGTCTCTAACTATAGTAGAATTTTTAACAACATTATAATGCTTCAGCTATATTCAAATTTTAAATAGCTGTATTTTATTTGACTCGTAGCAGAAATTGCTTATTTATTGCACGAAATCTGTGCATTTTGATGAGCATGTTGCGTGTAAACTCAAATACAATTGGAGTAAACGAAGAAAATATTGTGCAGAAAAGTCTCCGAATTCAGAGAAAGAATTGCGAATTCTGAACATGTGTGCACTATTGGCGTAGCGAGGATTGGATAAAGGGAGGGAGGCATAGATATTTGTGATAAAATCTTCGCACATATTGTTCGTTTTTAAATTTTAAAAATCAATGAATGAGATGGATGAACAAATGCTGAGAGATGAAAAAAACAAATACTATGGCAAGGTAGTCAAAACGCTTGCTACGCCACTGCTATACACAGATACTAACCCCTTAACAGTGTAGTTTTCTGTACCAACTAAATACAGTAGAGTCTCCTTACAACGAATTTCTCCCTATAACGAAATTTTTAATCGGAATGTTAAATAACATTCAAAATATTCTCCATATAACGAAATGGTTGTCTCCCTATAACGAATTTTTTCAGACCTTTTTATCTTTTCGATTTTTGTCATTTTTTGAAGAAAGTTGCTAATTTCTGTGCACGCAAATCGCTCACACGCGCCTGTTTCTGGAACCACTCGCATTGTTCATTCCAGCGATAACACATAACAATAGAATGCTATGTGAAGGGTAATGCAGTTGTGGGGACCTGGGTTTCTACACAGGGAGCAACATTTCTACGGGTCAAGATTCCAAGAATCGGGGGGGAGCGGGGGTGGAAACAGCAAATAGATGTGATAATACGCATTTTATGTTTATCCGTACTAGTACATATTATTCTCTAAATTGGTGAATTGTCTTCACTTTTGAGCATTTTATTTATCCAGTAAAAATTAGTATAATTTTAACAAATTTTTAATAAATATTACTTCATTTTTAATTGAAAGTCATAATTAAATATTTTTGAACTTTTCGCACATACTAAAATGTTTGTAACATTTACTTAAATAACTGCAAAAATCTCTAATCTCCGTATAACGAAATTTTCTCTATAGCGAATTTTTCAACTGGAACCAAGAGATTTCGTTATAGGGAGATTCCGCTGTATATAACCCCCTTCTGCTCTGGGTATGCGTCATCGCGTTGATTCACCTAAGAGTCCGTAGAAAACCTGAGTTGTCAATGGATTATCGGTCATTTTTGTATCGAGTTATAACGTCTATCAATGACTTAATTTTAGCAGGTCTAAAAATGACATAATTCGATGCACAAGTACCCGGATAGCATGCACATTTGCAGCAAGTGTGATTTTTTTCTCGATGTTATCTTGTCATGACAAGCTTGATGCGACAAATTTGTAGCTAAACTCCTGCAAAGTAACACAGCATAATCAGTCGCCCCCTTGCAAAGCAAGTTTGCCATGAAACCGACACGGTTCATTTACGAATCGTGGCAGGCACAATGACGAAGAGAAAACTCCATTCTTCTGGCTGTGGTTCGAAATGGTATAGTGGTCTGCATGGGTTCGAATCGCGCTCTCGTCTACATGTCCTTGGATCGTAAAAGTAAGTTCCATTAAAAATAACTCGGTACACTCCTCGCTTGCGGTCAGGAGAAGGGGGGGGGCAGCCCACCGTCATATTCCGCGATAATAAAAGAGGGTGGAAAAAGGGGGTTTCCCTCTGTAGGAACGGCTTTGAAGAAAATACACCCTGCTTACCCAGTATCTCTGAATATACAGTAAATTTTAAACGACAAGCTATTTTTTTCTACTGGTTTACAAAGAACTTGACACGACAAATTCACTGCAAGTTTGTCGCATGGTGACTTCGAAGTTTGCGTTAACTTGCTGCAGTGTTGTTATGAACTTGCAGTCTTGCCGTGCTGAACTTGCTCCAAGTTTGCAGACTTGTATAGCAAGATTGCTGCAACTTTGTTGCAAACTAAAATTGCTATATGGGTATCGGGCATCGCAGTTAAGGGGTCAAATAAAAATATTTATTCAGGGATAAATCCCAGATAGCACGTAAGTTTGCAGCAAGTTTGATTTTGACTTGATATTACCTTGTCATGGCAAATTTGACGCGTCAAGCTTGAAGCGAACTTGTGGCAAGTTCGACGTGACAACTAGCGCACCTCCTTGCAATGCCAAGCTAGCTGTAAGTTTGCAAAACAAGATTGATGCAAAGATAGCACAAAGAGATCATTATCTTTGTCTCTGTTTTAAAAAAAACATCCGATTTTTAATAGCATCTAATAGACTGTCCTTTTTATTAATTCGATAAATCAATGATAATTTGTAAAAAAACTAACTTTTTTATAAAAATGTTTTTGAAACATTTTCCATCTTTTTACTAAATATAGCACTCGCACCTTAAAGAAAACTATATTGCCTTTTTCTGAATGTTGAAATTTTAACGTTTATAAACAAAATTAAACCGAAAAAACAGTCAATGTTTGTTGAAAAATAAACTTATACATTTTTGTCCCATTTTAAAGTAATTACTTTTGAACTCTAATTTCATAATTTATTCTACTAGCAAAACGTAGTTATTAGCGAAAATCGCTCTCTCTTTGACTTCAAATCATATTCTCAACTCAAAAAATTAATCAAATCAAGAAAACAGTTTAAAATAAATCGTATACGAATCGAATCGAACGATGTATTAGCGAAATCTATCTTCTCCTCTCAGAATTTAACTGGCCGAGTGGTTAGCGTGTCAGCTTCCGAACCGGTAGGCCGCGACTTGCGAGTTCTAATCCGAGTTGTGTTCGTACTCTGTTTTTGCTATAATTTGCAATGGGTTTGACGCGGCAAGCTTGCTACAAGTTCGTCCCATGGAGACTTCGAAGCATGCGTTAACTTGTTTCAAACTTGTTTCAAGCTTGCACTCTTGTCGTATCAAATTTGTTGCAAGCTTGCTGCAAACTAAGATTGCTATCTGGGATAATATTTGTTGACTGACGGTTGAGTTAACCTTTCCAGGACGGCCGCAAGTTCAAAGAAGCTGGAACGCCAGTATGTTAAACGGTCTCAAAGGGGTAATGCTTTGAAATGAATAGCTTCTTACGATGAAAACTGAAGAATACTAAATCTTTAAGACTGCAATATCTAACAAGAATATTAAAATATCCATCTTTACCCATATCCAGCCAGAAAGTTCATAGGAATGTAAAACCTAAAATTTTGTTAAAAATTATGCAATTCGGATTTATATCGAATTTAGAATTAAATGAGCTAGACCAAAAAATGCTCAATATGATGTCTCGGTCACCTTCTCCCCCACTCCCTCCATTTACGGCGTTTTTAAGTGAATTGTTGGTATTGTCAGGCTATTTTCTTAGTTGTGTCGTGCTGCCATCTATCGATGTCTTTATGGAATAAATTGTGTTAAAATTACCGCAAAGCGATTTTATTTCCTGGAGGAAGAGGGGTGGGGGTATAATAATGATAATAATAAAGATAAAAAATAAGTAATCACAATATAGTGAAATAAAGGCATGCTTTATCATACTGTTTATTTAATAGTTACCTCATTCTTTTAGGGTGTAAATGCGCAGATGATGTTTTGAGTCTTTTTGGAAGCAGTGGTTTCATAATATTATGTGTTCCTTCGAAACTAAGCAATTATTTTGTACTTTGAAAAGAGAGAATAACAAATAATTTTTGTTCTAACAGTTTGGTGCTGAACGGGCATTAAAACTGCATGTAAAATGTGCAATTAATAATTAAGAAAAGGTGATAAATGTGTGATTACATGTTTAAATTTATTAAAATCTAAAATTGATTGGTATCACTTTATTAAATTTAATTCTTTATTTTCCCCATGAATTAGATGATATTAATCCAATTTAATTACCTAATAAAGATCTAAATAGTGCATAGTTTAAATTTATGCTAATTTTAAAGGTCTGTCTTCATTTCTTTATTTTTGTAAGTCGCTAATTTGTATAATTCTTTTCATTTGCTTCTTTCAGTTTTTAGAACCAAAATATTGTTTTTTAATGTTCATATGTATACATTATATTTAATGGTATTTCAGTTCAAAATAATTTTTTTCAATTTTGATTTCAGTTTTCTGTCGTTATGATCATTATCATAATACTAGAAGTCGCTGCCATAGCGCTCGTGTGGACAACTGTCGCTAGCGAAAGTGTAAGTATATCCACTTTTTTAATAAAAGCACACGTTTAATATTACCATAATTGATCGATTTCCCTTTTTAACTAAAATTCTCTGTTACTTTTTTCGTATGTTAATAAAATGGTGACAAAACCTTTTTCGAATAAATTTCCGATTTTATCTCTTCACTTCTAATATTACATAAAATATTTTTTTAAAAAGATTAATGATTTTGATTCATGTTTAATACGATATCATGAAATTTAGTAAAATACCACTAAGAAAAGTTTAAGGCAACATGAAATTTGCATTAGTTTTTTTTAAGTTCAGTTAAGTCTGAAAAAAAGATTTTATGCTATTCGACTTCCTGTAATTCAATGCATGTATAAGAGTGTAAAAACGATCACCCTGAATCTTTGCAGAAATCATACAATGTGTCAGTAGCAAGTAGAATATCTCCTATATAGGAGATAGGATATGATATTGTACGAAATTGCGAATACTGAGCAATAACATAAAAAATATTGTACAATATCCTTATGTGAATAAAAATTAGCTTATAGCTTTCTCCAAAAAGTTATTGAGAGTAAGCTTTTGTTGTGTTTTCAAGCATTCGTTGGATAAATCGTTCATATGAATAATGTTCAGCTTGGTACTCAACCGATCTTCTTGAAGGGGAGTTGGATCCCCCCCCCCCCAAGTCCGTTAATCCTAACCCTGTTACTTCGATGTACCTTTTCTCAAAATCTGTTATAGATTCATGTTTTGAAATTTTTTATACAAGTAAAGTACATCTTTCTCGTTAAACTGAAATGATTTTTTTAATTCAAAAATTTATTTTTTGCAAATTTTTTTTTGTGTCAAAAAAAAAAAGAAATGTAAAATTGGCCATTTCAATGTATCTTTTCTCAAAATCTGTTATAGATACATGTTTGAAACTTTTTATACAAGTACACCTTTCTCATTATACTGAAATGAGCTTTTAAAAAAAAACCTCAAATCTTTATTTTTTACAATTTTTTTTGTGTTAAAATAGGGTAAAATTTCACTGTCTTATTAAATATTTCGTAAATTTATAAAAAAATAAAAATTAACCAAAAGGTCATTTAAGTATAATGAGAAAGATTTACTTTACTTCTATAAAAAATTTCGAACATGTATCTATAACAGATTTTGAGAAAAAGTGTATCGAAGTGGCCAATTTAACATTTTTGGTTTCGACACAAAAAAATTTGTAAAAAATATATTTTTGAATTTTTTAAAAATCTTTTTAGTATACTGAGAAAGATGTACTTTACTTGTATAAAAAATTTCAAACATGAATCTATAACAGATTTTGAGAAAAGATGCATCGAAGTAACAGGGTTGGGGTTAAAGGACTTAGGGTTCCAACTCTCCTGACGTAGGAAGGGCTTGAAGAGTTTTTTGGGCTGATGGTGGTTTCTCTTCTGACCCCACATTATTATTATCATCATCATTGTCCTCATTTCTGTGACGTCATTGCATCGCAACCGATCACTACAAGCGAACTGGTGATCAATATAACCGTCGGATTTTCTGAGTGTTTCGATACTGGAGATCCGATCCACGCTACTTTGATCAGTACAACCGAGTAATCGTTACATTCGTGATCACTACAAGCGGCGACGCCTGTGGAAGGCCTTACACCCTCTTGGGTAGGCTGGGCCGGGGCGGGTTGCAAGTACAAGCGGCGACTACTGTATTTTTTTGCCTTCTGCTTGAAGTGCGAGGAAAAAATAATTACATATAATGATATAAGTAAGTGATAAGTGATTGATACTAAAGATAGTGATGAAAGTATCTGATAGTCTTATCAGGTAGGTTAGTTAATTTTCATATAACTAAACTGATCACTTTAATGCTTCAAAATGTCGGGCCGTTCAAATATTACGTAAGCATGTTTTTGGTAATTTTTGACCCCCCTTCTCAGCAAAAATAAGCAAATCGCAAACCCCCTCTTATAATTACGTAAGCAAACGGCAACCCCCCCCATGTCTTTTTTTTTTCAACAAAACGTATAACAGTAATAATCTAATTTTAAAAATTTTAGGACTTAATTCAAATAAACTCTAACTCGGCTTAAATTTCTTAGTTTATCACAATTTAAAAAATTCAAGTTTAATTTTCTTTTGCCAAATTTAATTTTTTAATTGAATTATTTTTGCAAGTTACGAGAGATTTTCGGAAATAAAGTGGTTTTAATGTCTTACGTAAGCATCACTCATACCCCCTTCTCCCTCGTCAGCAAAAATAAGCAAATCGCAAACCCCCTCCCTCCCCCCTTAAGTGCTTACGTAATATTTGAATGGATCCTGTTTATCTCAATAAAATAAATGAATATACATAGATCTTTAAAAATTGCTATTTGAAACGGAAATTACTTTTGATTATACTGGCGAATAAATCTTTTCTTCGTATAGGAAATTTCAGTATTTGAAGTTGCGTCGATAGATGAATTTGTTTTAAGCAGATCTGAACAATCGGTGAATATTTGAAATGTTAAGTGTCATTTAACAGCTTCAGGATATTAATTATGCTTAACAACAATATTTTTTATGTTCCATAAGTTCGCTTTTTGTTAATTTTTCTTATCCTCTTACTCATGATAATTTCCCTTCGATTTGAAATCACCATCCTCCAGAAGAAAATTTTGATATCTTATCTTCCGAAGCAACATCTCCAACCAACCTAGCAACATTCGAGCGTTCAAAGCGCCATCTATTTTGTAATAAAGTCGTTAGATTTTTCGCAGACCATTTTCAATCAAAGATAAATAAAAAAATCCATGTGTTTTTGTTAAGTTTTTATTTATAAGATGGAAATAAATTTTCGTTTTTGGCCTACTGCTAAGGTCCCGGCTTTGGGACCAGAGAGCTCCATGTTCCAAACTTGATTCCACTGAAGGTCCACCGAGTATGTTGGTCTGTTGCACATTAATTCATACTTTGGAGGGTCAAACGTTAAGAGAGGGGGATGCTAGTTCAGGTATCGTCCTCGTCATCTGACCTAACGCCACCCTGAACCCCCGATACCTAGTCACCAGATACTAGAGTCATCTCATCGGTTTTAAATGGGCACAATTTGGATAAAGCACGAACACCACACCCACGGTTCAGAATTACGAGGTCCGTCTCAAAATAGCCTTCGTGTTGTTTGAAAATGGGACGTTAATATAACTAAATTAAATCTTCTTCCATTTTGATAATTTAATTTTGTGTTAATGAATATTGTATTTACTTTTCTAGATGCAAGAAGATGTCAAGTTGAAAGCTAAAAATGCTCTGCAGCACATTACTGATGACGGAAAGAAAAAATACTTCATTGATTTATTGCAAAGGAAGGTAAAAAATTTAATGACGGAATTTTGTCCAGTCCATTTACAGCCCTGAGAGCCATTGTCGGTTCTATTTAAGTCTTTAAAAAACAATGTCGCTGTCCGTATCAGATTCTGAAACATTAATTGTGAAATTGTTACGATTCATATAGTTTCGGATTTTCTTCGCAATGCGAGTTCATAGATGGATAACCATGCATATATTTATAATGTCACCACTAGCAGATAACTAACTTGATTATAATTCTAATATTTATTATAACACAAATGAACTGCTAGAAGCTTTATTAGATTTGACCCAATTAACTTTAGAACATTGAAGGTTGACCGTGTTCTGGAACCATAGATGGTAAATTAAACCCAATGGCGTCTTTATGCGACCAGCGACGCATTAGCCACTTCTGTCGGAATTAAAAAATAATGAAGCGAGACCTTTTCCTTTGGTGTACTGTGTACAACTGCAAAGGGTATCTCATAAATAAAATTTCAAGTCTGTAGGTGAAAAATTAAAGTTATCCTATGTCCGGCACCCGGACAATACCGGATATTTCAACTGAAAAAAGATGAACAATCACACAAATTTCATTGCAAGATGGTTGCCAAATTATAATAAAATGCTGCACAAGCATTTTAAATGGTAAAAAGAGGATAAAATAAAAGAAATTGCTCAAAATTCACCACCGAATTTCATTTTGAGAAAAACAAAGATTTTCTGGTGTTTTGGAAGAACTAAATGAATGAAATGATTCCATCCCCGAAACAAAACATTTTTTGCAAATGTTATAATTATAAGAAAGTCGAGAATCAAATTTGAAAACAGCATGTAGTTTCACCGATTATTAAATTAATAGGAGCAGTTCAGGAGACTTTTTTTTCCTTTAGCGTACTGTCTACTATTGCAAAGTGTATCTCATAAATAAGATTTCAAGTCTGTAGGTGAAAAATTAAAAAATTTATTCTATGTCCGGCACCGGGACAATACCTGATATTTCAACTGAAAAAAGATGAACAATCACACATCATTGCAAAATGGTTGCCGAAGGATAATAAAATGTTGCACAAGCGTTTTAAATGGTAAAAAACTGAAGGGATAGATGGTAGTCGCATTAACCAAACTGAGTGGCTGCCTATCCCACTTATGCACTTGGGCTAAGCAGTTATCAATAGAGAAAGATCTCTCTGTAGCCAAAAGTCCTTATTTGTTCCTATCAAATTGATCTGCTCACTTTCCTTTCATTTTTTAAACTCGACTATTTTTATGTTTGCAAAAATGAAATTCTTTAATCAAATTTTTATTCATTTCCTGACATGCCAGCTTTCTAAAATTATCTGGACTTGTGTGTTCTCAATACAATATTTTTATTTTCAGAGCTTAATTAGTAGTTAATCGATTAATTTAATTAAAACTGATTCCTTAACAACCTTGATTCCTGATACAAGTGATATCATCAGGTAACAAGTTTGAAAAATTGATCTCAAGATTGAAAATTATTAAAATAAAATAAATCTGCTGTTTAGTACACTAATAAGTGTGGCTTAGAAAGAACTTATTTAAATATAAAAAAAATTCTACGGTAGGTTGTCTATGCGAAACGGCCACAGGGATTGAGGGGCGTAGACTTGCTTACATTGCTCAACTGCGACTTTCTGTGACTAAAGTAGCTCCATGTGACTAATAACTCTATAGTCTATACTGACCATTAGTCTAGTGTGTCTCTATCTATGTAAAATTCTTCGTGATTTTCACCAATTTTGCAACTTGACTGATTAAACCATAATTCCAAATTCTAAAATTCTTTTTACTATCTTCAATGTCCACCTTTCTCTGTTAAATGAAACTAAAACCAGCTCTCTATATTATTTGGTTGCAGAGCTATAAGCGTTTAACTTTAGCACTAAATTCGACGTAATTGAACAATTCTGGAGTAATATTTCGCGTGAACGTAAGAACGATGAATGAATTGCCTGATGTACTTGGACAGTCTGCGCGCGCGCATCGGTTGCTGTGACGTCATCAAAATTTTTCGTGATTGAAACGAACTTTCAACTTTGATTTTGAACACGATTTCAAACTTTGTAGCTTGACTGTGACTAAACCATTATTTCAAATTCTAAAATTCTTTTTGTAATCTCCAATGTCTACCTTTCTCTGTTAAATGAAACTAAAACCAACTCGCTATGTTATTTGGTTGTGGAGCTATAAGCGTTTAACTTTAGCACGAAAAGCGTCATAATTTTCTCCTTTCCCGACACCCCATTAGACCTCTACGGAGGGACGTAAGTCTACGTCAAAAGGTCTCTGGTGCTCCAACATACTTGCCTTTTTGCCTTGGTCAATCTTGACAGCAAATCAATAAAAAGAACCTAAAATGTTTCTAAATATTGCTAAGCAAAATGTAAACATCTTCCCTCTATTTTTCACTTCACGCTTATTTTGGTGAAATCAAATCCGCCTGGCGCATGCGCAGATTGTTTCAGCATCTGAGAATGATCAGTATTCAAAAACGAAGTAATTACGTTAACGGGTTGAAATCTAGAAGTTGGTATTTACTCTCAAAAAGTCGCCAAAGTTAATGCGAGCAACTCTCAGGGCCCTACTTTGGCGACTTGGAGCCATTTTAAGATTGCGTACCAACTTCCAGATGTTAACCGTTATTGTCTTCTATATAATGAAATCAAACTTTACAATCAAATAGCAATAATTTGAACGAAAGAACTGACGACTCGTCAAAATGAGCCTTAAATAACGGATACATCCATTTTATTAGCAAATAAAGAATATTTATTATTAATTTAAATTTTAACAAATGCTAACTTCATATGTTATTAATAGCTTCCCTTACTAACGGCTGCTCATTTTTATTTAATTGGTCGCTCAATTTGTTTACAATTGCCAATTTTATTTATTCGTTAGTAACTTTCTTTGCTTGTTAGTACTTACTTCAATTCCTACTATTAGTTCACACTCTCCCTATATATATATTTATTTATATATCTTGCTGAAATTTTGTATTCGATTTTAAACTAACTTCCCGATGAGCTGGAGACTTAAAACTTTAAACTTTAAACATAGCTCAGAACTAGATGACAATACAATATTAATTCGCTTTCTTGTGTGTCTGTATGTCACTTCATATTTTGCATGACGCATGCACAGTACGTTTTTCATTATATCTCGAAAACTATTAACATTACAGACTTGGTTCTTGGGTATATGGATGGCCCATGGGATCATCGAAGCACCTCCGTATTCCAGCCATATCTTTGCGCATGCGCAGTACATTTTTCATTATATATCTAATCACCTAAGTAGGAATTGACTTAAAATTTTTTTATATTACTTGTTTTGTTTACTTAGTTATTTACTTTTCTATTACAATAGCTCCAATGTTGCGGTGTCGATGGACCCAAGGATTACAGTCTCGATCCAGCGCATCCGATGCCAATCCCGGGTTCATGTCTGCCAAAAGATTCTTTAACTCCCTACGAAAAGGTATGAGTCATTTTTATACCCTGAGCTCAATTTACAAAGAATGGTTAAAATACTTTACTTTGACTATAAAGTTTCTCTCTTTTGAAATGATGACACCATATTATAGAACACGTGCACATAAAAGACAAACACACTTTAGAATTTAGTGTAGCTCGCCGCACTGAGAAGCTCTTCCAAAACAATAAGAAACGTAGAAACAAGTCGGACATTCTCCCACATATCCCCTAAAAATGCAGGTATCTGTAATGAAAGGATCGAACCAAGCGTTCTTCTACCCATCGCCAACAGTATCTAAAATCCAAACATCGCATCGACACTTACATTAAAGACATCATAAGAATCAATTATTATTTTTTTCCTTACAATGTAAATATTTTACATATGCAACAAGGGCTTTCTGTAATTTAATATGCAGCGGCTTTACTTTCTTGTGCACAAAGTATCCAAAGAAAGTTTTGTGATCAAATCAATTTTCTGATTATGTCTGTCTGTCAATCCATGCCTACTTGAACACGATTATTAAAAGAGGAAAAGAGCTATATGGAAAAAATATGGTATGAACTCTTTGCATCCCAATTATAAATATGTATCAAATTTCGGATAAAATCCATTAATAGGAAGGCTTGTCTATCTCCATGCATGTACTATAACTCAACATCGGAACGAACTGGAAGAGTGAAATTTGCTATGTGGCTTTTGCATCGGAACTGTAATGATATAAAATTTATTTAAACATTGCAAGTGGCAACGCAGAGGCAAATAAATAAAATTACTTAAAATATCTGTAATATTTCGATTCAATAGGAATGGCAACATTTAAGATATAACTTTTCTGTATTTGGAAATATATTTTAATTAATGAAAAATTAACTACTTAATTAACTGTCAGGAATTCTCCACTAAAACTTTCCTTATAGCAAATTTTGAAGAAAATCTATTCAGTAGTTTCGATTACAATCTATTTAGGCATTTCACTTTCAATTATATAGATCAGCGGTTCCCAACTTGTGGTCCGCGGATAGCGTGTTAGTGGGCTTGACAAGAGTCGAGGTCAGGGGAGTTAGTAGGCCTTTTCTTATTTGCTCTAGGTTACACTTTCCGAA
>BGPR01000777.1:168769-183667 GCA_013235015.1 Araneus ventricosus
GGCCTTTTCTTATTTGCTCTAGGTTACACTTTCCGAAAATTGTAGGCGAGATCCAATGGATCAGAAATCCTTTTGAAGAAGAATACATAAAGAAAGTGAAAGTAGCATCAGATGAAGAAAACGCATTAGTTGAACTAGCATGTGACAGATTCTTTTTTTAGAACATCATCATTGGTCCTTGATAAATTTTCGGCAACAGTATCCAGAAATTGCCAAACTTGCATCGAGACATTTGATGGGGTTCTTGATCTGTGTGAACGTGCTTTCTCAACTTTAGTTTTTTTTTAAACACAGAAAAACACTGAATTCAGAAAATGACTTGAGGTTGAAACTATCAAGTTCTAATCTAGATATTGACTCTCTCATGGGAGATACAGAGTCAAAAATCCTATTAAGTCTTTTTATTTTGAATCTTGACCGTTTGTTTTTGAGTTTTCCTACATTGTGACGGCTAAGTAATAACAGTAAAGATTTTTGCTTTATAAACAATATATTTTTAATTCTTTTACAGTAAACTTTACTAATTACTGACATATACTTCCATATAATATATGTTAAACGTATTGAATGTGTTTGTATTTTTTACTTGTATATTTAGTTAATGGGACTCGCACAAAAAAATTTTTACACAACAGTTGGTCCTCACAATCAAAAAGGGTCAGAATCGCTGATATAGATTGTTTCATTACATGAACTCTCTATTACAGTTATCTGAAACTAAATTTTTCTCGAATCTGTAGGTTACTTATAATAGGACCAAATTGAACACCATTTAACTGGGTGAAATTAAACATCTCCTAGGTCTCCCGTGCTGTCAACTAGAGTTGTCAATGATTATAATCATCATAAACCTTTCGTTCATATGCAGCAGCACTTAAAACTTACATTCGTAGATTAGTTTTTCTGCATGCGCCGTGATTTGGGGACATGTGTTGAGAAAATGGTTTGATGGTAAACTAATTGAAGGGAAATCATTCATACTATTGAAAAACTCTGAACCAGTGGCGGCGTCTCGAGAGGGGAGCTAGGAGGGTAACCGTCCCCCACACTTTCCACGGGAAAAATTAAATTTTTATATTTTAGCAGTCCTAAACTAAAAATTTTTAAAAAAGTAGTGTCCTGGAAAATTAAATAAATGATCACTGTTGCTTTATTAACCCTCTAACATTCATGAGAATTTGAAGCAGGATGTCTTGAAATGCCTAAAAATGAGGATAACCGTGGAAATTGCTATCAATTTTATCTAATTACCCCCTCTCTAAGACGACTCCCTACCTCTTAATGACTACTGGTCAGATGGATGGAAAGAACTTCTTTGTTCCCTCAGCATGACTGATTACTGCGACATCTGTTAGAGGGAAAGTAGAACAGATTTTGAAATTATCTAGGCTTTTTCCATCTGGCTAAATAGTCATCAATGGAAATGTATACATTTCAACTTGCTTTAAAAACATTGTCATCAAAATAAGCTCCATGGTGAGCGTATTCTTTCGTTCTGAAATCTTTTTGAAGGTTCGTGAAGAGCCATAAATTACAAAACGCATGATATTGTATCCCGTTGGCTAATGACCTGCGAGGGGGATCCTTGTAATGGAACCAACTATGGTAGTTGGTCACTTACTGTTTTCTCATGGGAATAAGAATTGTTCATTGGGCCTCGAGCAGTTCTTTACTAAGCTCTGGTCAGTTCCGTATTCACCTTAGCTTGGAGAATACGCATTTCTTTAGTTCATGATTTCGGTGAGTATAACGCCGGGTTATTTCACTATAGTCTAAGAAAAGTTACTGTGTTGGAGCAAAAATATTCTTTTCAAATATGATAGTTACTTTCATATTGCTTTAGGATAATTTCAAGAATTCACTGGGCGGAAGAATACGGTATGTACTTTACGGTTAATTAACTGAGCATAGTGTTTTCATAAGCGCTGCCTTTTATCGTTAAAATATTGTCTGTGGTCTCTTGGGAGGGAGGCCGTCACTCCTCCCCCCGCTTTTTGCGGAAAAATTCGATTTTTATTTCATTTCAGCTGCCTAAAACTGGAAATTATACATATAAAAAATCAACACTGTCTGGAAGAGCTAGCTAATTTTGTAACTAATTTTTTAAAATTTTATTGTCTACACCTATACTCCGAGGTACTTTTAGGTGTCTATAAATTTTTTGTCCCTTCCCACTTAGTCACCCAATCGCCACCACTGCTCTGAACTTTCAGAGCAATTGTATAGTTAAATTCTATAGTCGGTGTAAGAAAATTCTTATATTGTGTGAAATGCAAGAACAGCTTGATGCAACTGATGTTTCAGAACGAAAGTGATAAATAATATAGAATGTTGCCATTTTGATTAAAAAACACAGTTTCCAGTTTTTTAAATATATAGAATGTTGCCATTTTGATAAAAAAAAACATTTCAGTTACCAAGAAATCGTGCCTCCTGAATTTGTGATCAGAAGCGTATAACATTTGATATCTTTTTTTTTAAATTCAACTTGGATATTTAAAATATGGCAATGACTTCTCATAGGGTCCTCCAAAAACGAAGGAAAGCCAATTCAATTATTGATTTCTCCATGAAAACGAAATAAAAAATTTTCCCTGATAAATAGTTTTTGTATGAGATCTTTAATATTAACTTTTAATTTTCATAGCACCTTTTGTTCTTGTTAATATGTTCCTAATTATTTTCAGGGATGCTATGCTGCTGTCATTGAATTCCTAAAGAGCAAAGCTGCGATTGTGGGTGGTGTGGCTGTAGCTGTTTTATTGTTGCAAGTAAGTGAAGACGATGAACATTATTGAATATATTATAAAATGAGTTGTTCAGAACATTACACTATCAATCGTCTTGTATCATGATATTCTGATAAACATGGGTTGGAAATAACGCGACCCAAATACTTTAACAATCCCCTTATAATAAGCGATTCTAACAACATAGTTTCCATGTAACAATATTCAAAATGCCATCAAACTTCATGCACAATCCTATTCTGTCTTTTTGCTACATTTTTTCAATATTCCATGGAAAGAATTGATCTTGTTATACGAGAGTTCAATGATTACAAAAATAACTGTTATAATACTTTTGATACATTTTTGCTACTATATATTATACATACCATTCAAATACAGGGTGAGATTTAATTCACCTACAAGTTTGAATTGAAATAACTTTTGAATCGTTACAGATAGTACATTGCGTGTCAAAAGTTTAAGCACAACAATAATTTTAAAATAAAACTTTAAATATTCACTCTATTTTAAATCGGCTTTAACGTATGTAAAAAAAACTATAGAATTGAAATTAAATTTGATACAATCATGTTTTAAATCTTATTTTCAACCATCGAATTTTGCAAAAATACAGAAATATGTGTGTCAAAAGTTTAAGCACAGGATACATTTATCTTTTTACAGTCGAGAAATAAAATGTTAACATTTGATTATTGCTCTTTTTAGATTGAATTAGGTGAAATACACAATTTCCCATCGCTATGGCCCTTATGTTCAGGCTTTAATTCAAATCAGGCATCTTCAATGGCCGCTCTCAATTCTTCAACTGAAGAATACACCTTACTATTTTGATAAACTGAACGTGTGAGGATACCCCACAGATTTTCTGTGAGGTGAAAATCAGGCCTTGGAGCCGGCAGGTTCAAACCGACACCATGTAGAGTCTAAGTCACTGTGAAGTCGAGTTGGGGGAATAGATTGGGTTTTTGTCATGTTGGAAAGTCCAGTCTGTTCCACCTAAATTTTACCCAAAAGGAATCAAATGATTGGAAAATCTCTCTTGGTAGTTTTCAGCTTTCTGTCGACCACTGAGGAAGGCTAGGGATATCTGCCCATTGAAACATCGCTGAAGAAGACATTAAGCCACATATCACCAAATGATATGTGCTGTTGGGCTCGCATAATCGTGCTTATTTACAGTGTGGTTCGAAGCAAGGTAACTGAGCCTCTTGCGGTTTTTCATGTAACATGATTCTAAAATTCTTCTATGAATAGTTTTTTTGCAATATTTGTCATCCAATGATATTTTTAATTCTTTAAAGACAAATAGCTCCCTGTTGAAGCCAAGTTTCTCATGCTCCGGCCGCAGCAAGAGCTGGTCACTCGTGGCCTTCCAAAAGGAAATTTGCGTTTGGAGTTTCTAACACAAGCTAATATTTGATAAATTCCACCTTTCGTCCTCTTTAAAGCAGCTGCAATTTCAGAGAAATTGACTTCTGTTTTGCTCCCATACACCAGATTTTTGATGCTTCCTGGTATGAAAATTCTTTAGACTTAGCCATTTTGAACTAACGTCAAACCAACGGTCAGGTTCTTCTTATAAACCTAGATGTCATTATATGTGCGCAGCTGCTTATGCGATTTCATTAATTTGCATAAAAGCAATTTTGTGCTTAAACTTTTGACACTGCAATTTTCGTTCTATTCTTAAACTTCTGATTAAAAATAAAGTTTTAAAATTAATAATATTTAATAAGATTTCTTAATTGCATTTTTGTATACATATAGACTACATGTTGAAATAAAATTAATATTCAATGTTTTATTTTAAATTATTGTTCTGCTTAAAGTTTTGACACGCACAGTATTACAAGCTTTTTTTTACTGTAAAGTACATAGAAAAGGAATTTAATGAATAATATTTTCAAAGTGAAAACTATCGGAGTAGCGCAATAACAAACAAGGAAACAAAAACCCTGGCCTTAAAATTATATTGAACATAACCAAAAATTTCAAATTTTCTTATATCTTTCTTTTTACCAATGTCTCTAGAAGGCTTATATTGGTTTTTTAATGTTGAAGACCATTTTCATAGAAATAGTGCTACATTTTCACCACATAAATATCAATTTTTAACAATACAGGATTTACGGTTGAATACGACTGTTAGGAAGACAAATTGAAAACGATTCATTTCATCCTCTCTCTCACTGTATGTATCGTAGCGACATCTAGTGAGGTAATGGAGACTTATTCCAGTTCAAATTTGTAGATTAATTGAAGCTCCCCCTGTATATTTAAATGTAAAAAAAACTATAAGAACTTCAAAATTTTAACCGATAGCTCTCAACTTCTGGCGACCAACATCTGTAAAGTTTGTCAGAAGGAGAAGAAGCAAACAACGCTTTTCCGAATTGCGAATCAAGCTTATCAAAATTATTAATAACGTTATAAGATCTTGAAAGCTTCACCAGTTAAACAAGTTGATATCTTCACATCAAATATCTAGATTTCATTTTGGGTATACTTGCTGAGAGATTGTCACTATTTTTTTTTCACTTAACTTGGCACACTTTCTGTGGAAACAGTTTCTGTAGCTCAATAAAATTTTGCAACACTAGAAATTGCTCTAGAAGGCTTTTGAAAATTTCATCACTTACGGAATGTATCTGACAGATAAAAGTTCACTGAGTGATTTAACAGAGAAAGTGCGGCAGTGTATCAGTTAACAGTTAGTTTTCTTAGACGCAGTCTAGTTGTGCGTTCAATTTCATTTCTTTCGAAAATTTTCAGAGAAAAAACAATTTCATTTTGCTTGTCAATGCGAATTGACCCTCTCAACCTTTATTGTACGAATTGGCAGAGCAGGGTAAAGGAAATGGGGCAGAACACGCAGGGTCGCTACCAGGATCCTTTTCGGGATTATATGACATCAATTAGAATAGATTTTATGTCTGTCACATATATGTGACGTCGGGCTCTAGTAAGAAACGACTGTGTCTCATGCAAGGTGAGTTTTAATTAACCTACAACTTTTAATTGAAATAACTTCTCAGAGTCTCATTAGATGGCGCCCCGAATGCATGCAGTAGCGGAGGGCTAAAAGGAATTTGTTTCGTATCAATTCCACGCCATTTTGAAAATGTCTCCCCAAGTGTCATATTCAACCGAAGATCGCATATTTATTGTTAAAAATTGGTATTTATGTGGCGAAAATGCCACACTATTGCTACGGAAGTGGTCTGCAACATTCAGACACCGACCTAAACCGTCCAGAGCAATCTTGGCGCATTGCATTCACCAGATCTGAATCCATGTGATTTCTTTCTTTGGGTTCATATGAAAGATTTGGTGTACAAGAAGAAGCCGACAGACCTTATTAGCCTCAAAAGGTCTATAACTGACTCATTTCAAAGCATTAAAAGAAAAACTTTTGAACTTGCAACTCTGTGACTAGGTTGCGCTATTGTGTCTCCTATGACGGTTCTCACTTTGAAAACATTCTGCATTAAAATCCTTTTCAACGTTCTTTTCAATAAAAAGTGTTTATAATATTATCTGCAACGACTCGAGAGTTATTTCAGTTAAACGTTGTAGGTTAATTAAAAGTCACCCTGTATATGTGACATTGGCAGCGAACAAATCAAGCATCTTGTAAATTTCGGAGCTTTGTATCCTTACAACTTCTTTCATGTTTTCAAATTCGTAGGTTTAGTGTAGTAGACTTTTTTTTCAATTGGTTGACTGACACGGAAATAAACAGCCCTGTCAAACTTCGTATTGGAGACTTTTAGATTCTGTTAAAACTTTTTTGTATTTTTTTCACCATTTTGTTTAAAATTACTTTTCAATTTAAGTTTTAATTTTTTAAAATGCGAGACACTGATACCAAATCTCCTGAAGTTGACCTGCAATTAAATATTTTGTTACTTCAGTTTGTCGTACTATGTTACTTAGAGACTACTGATATAAAGAGTAAATTAAAATCAATAAAAAAAAATCTGCTTTTGGAAGCTGGTAAGAGGAAAATAGCCACCCGAAAGTTACGTTGCCTAAGGGCCCTATAGGGCTTAATTCGACTCGGAGAACGCGTTTTGCATTGAATTGATCTGTCTCTCAGTATTGCGTGCTTTCCAGCCAATCTTGGGTGAGATGTGAAAAAAATGTGCGTTTAAAATGAGCAAGCGAGTCGTGCTTCATCTCGACAGTTTTCCACCATGCTATTGATTCCATTGAGTTCATGTTCATTGTTTGATATTCTTCTCTCTCACACTAATCATGTGACTTTTCGGAGCTGGACATTTGTGATTAGAAAAAAACTACGACGTGAAACTTTTTACGATTGATTACACATTTACGAAAGCAAGTATGTAATATTGTTATGCATCGGTATTTTAAAAGCTTCTGTAATGTATGAATAATATCCTACCAAAAGTTCGAATCCTTCCAGTAGGTTTTAAATCCACTGCACGACTCTGGCTAAGATGGATTTTGATGTACAAATAATAATTCTTATTTCACGTTTACTGTAGTTAGAAATTTATTCCAAACTTCATTTAAGTGCTATAACGTCAGAACTTCCAACACCGAGTACTTAAAAAAAAACCAGCTCTGTGAATTTCAAGATGGATGCCAGAATATCTTTTCTTATACAGAACAATTCGTTATTAATTATTAGAGGTGACGGTTATTCAAAAACAACCGGTTTTTGAAATTACCGGTTTTCGGTTTAAAAAAAAGAAACGGCGTTTGTAGACAAATTTTTATTAATAACAATGTGCAATAAGTTTTAATACAATAATTAATGTAATAAGAAACGATTATAAATGATTAATACAATATGTAATAATAATAAATGAGTAATTATTACAATAAGTAAGTATTATAGACAAACTTTTTATTAACATTGTTTTCACAAGAAATCAATTCATTGGCCAATATTTATCATCTAATCTGCTCATAAAGACTCTTACAGCAATCTGTTGATCCGTGAGTCGATACCTCACATCGGAAACATCATTCAACGTAGATACTAATCTTTCGGAAGCTACAGAAGGTCCGACAAAAGATAAATAATTTTCGTCCACAAAGACAGACGCCGTTTGCAGACAAAATTTTTTATTATTATTGTTTTTGCAGGAAATCAATCCATTGGCCAATATTTATCTGTTCATAAAGACTTTTATTAATCCGCCAACCAACAGACGCCTCGAGGAAGCGGCTGTCGGTGATTGGCCTAAGATGGTGAAATTCAAAGCTTTATAACTCAAACATTAGTCTTATTTTTCTAGTCGAATCTAAAATCGAGCCTATCTACCGATCCGATTTTTTTTACCTGGTAATTGGATTAAAAAAAATAACCGGTTAAAACCGGGGCAAAAAGTAACCAAAAAAACCGGTTAACCGAAACCAAAAAAACAAACGGTTTTCGGTTTAAACTTTTTTCCCATCCCTATGAATTATTCACCTCTACGGAAAATATTCGCTTCCACTTGTCATAAAATTCTCACAATGCCAGAACCAGGAAGGAAAAGAATGGTGTTGAAAATTACATTATTTTTAGAGAGAACTAGTCGCCTTCTGTGATCAACTGTTCGGCCGTATTATTAATAGCTTCTGGTTGTGCTTGCACTGCATAGCTCTGCTCTTAAAGTTTCTTTTTGCCTCAAATGGATAGCACAACTTGTACATAAACGTCAGCAGTGAATCAAAAGTTAATCTTTTTTCCAAATCAGCCATATCTACTGAACGGCAATTTAGACGTTTTTATCGACGCAATCCTCCAGATGTTAAGATCATAAAAGTATGAAACGTTTAACGAAATGGTGGTGTTAGTGCCCTTCCAGAGAAGGGGTTGGCGTAAGCGTATATCACACGGACAGCTTATTGTGGCCTGTTTCTGCGGGCAGGAGGGTAATGCCACTCGCCAAAAAAGTTTGTAGCACGTGACGCATTGAGACAACCGGTCAGACAGGATTTCGGTTTTGTGGAAGACGAACTACTTCACCGTCAAAGTCACACCCGATAAGTTTGAATTTTCGATGCTGAAGATTTTCCATTACCATCTT
Source organism: Araneus ventricosus (assembly GCA_013235015.1). Taxonomy (NCBI): domain Eukaryota; kingdom Metazoa; phylum Arthropoda; class Arachnida; order Araneae; family Araneidae; genus Araneus; species Araneus ventricosus. Next base: position 177,570 of record BGPR01000777.1, read on the forward strand.
GTGCATTTTCAAGCCGGTTGAATACAGTCCACGATTTCCGTCATCTTGTTTGACCAGTCATGTGCTAGAAACTTTTTAAGCGAGTGGCATTACCCTCGTGCCCACGAAAACAGACCAAGATAAGTTGTCCGTGTGATGTATAGATCTTTTTCAAGCGATTCCTTACATCGCGTTTGTTTCTCAGATGAATCGACCTTTCATACCTTCGGAAAGACACATAAGCATAATGTCCGTATCTGTGGGTCGGAGAATCCTCAGTTGTTGCATAGGGAAACGGCTTTGGTATTCTCCGACAAAGAGGGTGGGGCACGTTGAAATTTACTGTCTCTCCTCCACGAGAGCTCGGCTCACCAAGTTGTCTCGTTGACGGCTGTTGCTATAGAAACGGGTTATCGTGGGAGGAATCCATCTCGAGTAGGTAGAAATGATGTTCACTTTTACCGTCGCAACCGGCGCCAAGAATAAAATAAAACCCCGACTTCCGTCGGATTTCTCCTATTCGAAACGGATCAAGTCCAAGACAACTCAAGAATGTTATAGAGTGGAAGCTATGGATGGTATAGTGAAATAGTCCTGCAATTATCCTAATGTATTTTGAAGTAATTGACATATTTGAACAGAATTTTGCCTTAAATAACAAAAACCGGTATTCTCTGCAATAAAAAATCTATTTTCAAAACGTATGTTATTTAATTTCATAAATCTTTTTTTCCCGCCTTGTGTCTGAAACTACGCGGAACCAAAATGACCTTGAGCATTGGGAAAAAGGCTTTTTTTTCTGTCTCTTCGGAGTTCACATTTGGCGTGTAATCTCTCTTGGTACTGGCGTGATTATGATTACTCAGAAAACGCAACAGAATTTATTGATATTAATTTCTTTTTTTATCATTTTTATATGGTAGAGACTTCTAAAATATCGCTGCATTTGGAATGATTTATTTATCTTGTCTTTTTTCAGTATTTGCATCATTTTTTGTACATATATATATAACAATATATATTAAAATAAAATTGAAATATATGATAAGTGAAATATGAAGGCGATGCAAAAAACTCAAAGAAATCAAATGGAATTTAAAAAATATATGATAATAAAAAAAGAGTACAAATGAGACAAAATATTGAAAAAGAGCAAAGGTAAAACAAAAGGTTGCGTTATTGGCATTTTCTCCAATATTTAAATCATTTTCCCAACATTAAAAAATGGTGAAACAAATTACCTTTAACCATAGCTTATTATTCCCGCCAAAATTGTGACGTTTAATCAGTTCCAAAACGTAGGAATTTGTTTGGTTTATGATTCAATTGCTTTTAAGATGTGAGATTGTGTAATTTATTTACATTCTTGGTTAGAATACGATATATATTCACACATTATTATTTATGTACATAAAGAAATTTTCAAAAGTATCGCCTGCCTCTCTTTTACCCCACAATCCTGATCGGCCATGGCCTTGGGCTCTCTTCGTGGTTATTCACTCAACCTCTGAAGTCAGCTCACTCTCTTTTGCACCCCTCTTTCCCCAGACTTACAGTGGTGGTCAGAGAAAAGCTTGGGGTAATTGTCCGTATTTTGCATTTTATGTTTGGCTTAATCTGTTTATCTATAAAAACTAAATATTAAACCTTAGATTTAATGGATTCATTTGTACGAAAGTTTAACCGAAAAATATTTGCATACAAGGAAAAATATTATAAGCGTGGTAAGAAAAATATTTAAAATAGAATATGAAGCTTTCGGTTATGCTGTGTAATATAAAACATTCAATGCACATACCTTAACTTCTCAAAACTCCGTATTAGAAGAGTGAAAAAAAAGTTTTACTGAATATATAATTTAAAATTTGAGTTGCAATTCGATTTTTATTCGATCATTATTCATTGTAAATATTTTAGTTTTTAAAAATTAAATTTCCTTTTAATTATTAAAAAATTTATGCATCCTTTATTTCAAGATAACATGAAAGCATGGTTGGTGTAATCAATTCTTTTTTTGCATAGAATCTTCTGCTGTATACAATTTTAAATGTAGTGTCGAGTTTCTACTATTGATATTTCTCGGGCTACCTTTAATTAATAATGCACAAATTATGTACTTAAAAACAATGTAATAGTAAAAAGAAAAGAATCGTTCCAAACAACTTTCTCTTTTTGCTTTGAGAACGAAACGTTGGCGCACACAAAGCAAAACAAATCTACTTCTGGTTGTTGGCGAATTCTAATAGAAAGTAACCTTAAGACGTGTAGGAACACGAACTACGTCGTTTATCAGTGCAGCGCCGGAAGTATAGCGTAATCTGTTAGCTTCCTAACCTGTCTTTCAGTATAACATAACCAGTCGCTATAGCGACCGCCGTCAAAGAGACAACTTGGAGAGCAGAATTCTCGAGGAGGACAGACAATATAAAGATAATCGATCTTATTACAAATTTGATTACGGTAGTTTCAACTTACAAAAATAAATATATGTCTGGGGATGATGGAGTTTGCGCAGTAAATTTTTATATCAAGGAAAGACAATGTAGTCAATTTGTATGAGTAAATAAATTAAATGAGGTAGGGAACACTTATATTAAAGTTAAGTACTAAGAAATTTTAAATAGTTGAAATAAGTCTCCCATATGCTACAATATCACACAGGTATATGTGGTGATTAAAATCTACTGAAGAAATCGAAATTTTAGTGCACATAATAAGCATAATATTATCCATACAAGCATTACAGATGTGTTATAGTATTACCATTTCCGCTCGTAAATGTGTTATCAATCGTAAAGTGCTTAATTTTGTAATTTTTCTCCTCTGCGTGCAAATGCGCACATCGGTTCCGAAAAGTCACGTGATACATGCGAAGGAGAAGAATATTACGTAAAATGTACACGAACACAACGAAACCAACAGGAAGGCTGCATGCTGAAAGGGATTCAGCACCAATCATCTCGTATACAAAGTATCGTAATCGTGAAAAAATTCGAACTCGAGATTTTGACGAATCTCCACGTTTTAGACCTCCCTGAGTCCGAAAAACACAATTTTGGAATTATGTCTGTCTGTCTGTGGACACGATAACTCGAAAACTATTAAAGCTACAGGGATGAAATTTGGTATGTGGTCTTTACACATAATTTGTAGGCATCTGTCAAATTTTGGACAAAATCAGTGTACGGGAAGTCTGTCTGTCGGCGTTCATATGAACACTATAACTCAAACTGGAATAGCGAGATGGATAAAATTCGGTACACAGATTCATCATCATGAATGCAGGTCCGTATCAACTTTTGGACCAAATCCGTAGAAGGGTTGATTGTCTGTCGGTCTGTATAATCGCATATTTTTAATCGCAATAACTTCTTAACAAAATTACTTAGATAAATGAAATTTGGTATGTGGCCTTCTTACTTTAATTGTAGATTTTTGTCCAATTTTTGTGTCAATCGGTTGAAAACAAGGCGTTCAAACTGCATAATTAGTTTTTCTAATCCGATTCTCCATAAGCATGCGTACTGGTAGCAATCTCTGTGCACGCGGAAGTATTATGTCCTTGAGCCGGCAAGAGTGGAACCTAGCAGTGTGTGATAGATGCGTTTTAATAGGTACCGATTAAATCGGTACCTCTTTGAATTTGATTCTTTACCTAAATATTTTACAATCACTACAATCTCCAACGAAAAATCTTCTGATAGTGATTTTATTCTGGGTTACAGTAGGTTCAAATTTTCTTATCTACGCGGGGGAAGGGGAAACAGCACCTTTTTGGGGAAGTATACGAGAAAGTTAGGGGAAATGTGTGGTGGCATGGTTAGGAGATTAAATAAAATCGTAAGGCAAGGGGTTAAGAACATTTTCTGTATTTATCCTATTGGCCACAACAGGCATTAGAGCTTCAGTCTTATTCTCAGCATTTTAGAAGACAAAATTGGGCATGTTGCTTAAAGACAATACATGGCATTTAAGGAAAGCATTAAAGATGCAATTTTTACATTTCGCCCACAATCAGCTGGAAATCCAGAAATACTTAAGGAAAAGCGGTATAGTATGCATTCCTTTTGCTCTATCTAGGGATTGGAAATACCTACCGGTTTTAACCGAACACTGGCATTTGTTTGTTTCGGTTACCCGGTTTTTTCGGTTATTTTTTGTCCCGGTTATAACCAGTTATTTCTTTAAATCCAATAACCAGGTAAAAAAAACCGAATCGTAAGACAGGCTCGATTTTTTAGGTTCAATTTAGACTAAAATTTACCAAGTTATGAAGCTTTGAATTTCATCATCTCGGGCAAATCAACGACAATAGCTTCCTCGAGGAGTCTGTTGGTTGGCGGATTACTGAAAGAGTCTTTATGAACAGATAAATATTGACCAATGGATTGATTTCCTGTAAAAACAATATTAATTAAAAACTTCGTCTACAAACGGCGTTTGTTATTTTATATAAAAAAACTGAAAACAGATTATTTTGAGAGGTTATAACTGCCAGGTTAAAGAGGTGAAAATAACCGGAAACCGGTGATTTTTTGCAATATCCGCCATCTCTATTCTATACAGGGTGTCCGAGAATTGTGGGACACATTTCAAAAATTAATATAAAAAAAACCTAATAATGTTGCAACTATGGTATTTTTTAAATGAGTGCGCATTTTAAAATGTTTTTTCCAGATATGTAACGCGCCGTTACGGTGGTCGTAAATTATTGAAAATCTCCCATTTTTGAAAGCCATTATCTTCGAAAATATTACAGCTAGAAGAAAAATAAAAGCATGTATTTCTAGGAAATTTTATGCTCTCTAAATTGTTAATTCACATGTAGTGTGAAAACTGAGTATTTTTCGATATATTCAAGAAAATATATCGAAAAGGAAACCAGAAAACGGATAGGTAACCATTGGGTATGGAATTCTTTCGTTGTAGCAAATTTAGCACGCCGGTAACGCCGCGTTACCTATCAGAATTTTTTTTATTTGGTCTAAAAAATCGTAATTATAACAGTGTTAGGGTTTTCTTAAATTAATTTTTGTAATGTGCCCCACAAATATCGGACACCGTGTATTTCAAGGATATATATTGCTCAATGCAATTTTATGATTTGAACTTATTCGCAGCCGAATTAACCTGTTTAATTTTTTGATGTTTTCTTTACAGCTTGCTGTCCTGGGTCTGACAATATGCTTAGTCTGCAATTGTTGCTGCTGAATTAACATATTTAATTTTTTGATGTTTCTTTGCAGCTTGGTGTCCTGGTTTTCACTGTGTGCCTTATCTGCAGTATTAAAAACTCTGCCACAAACGTTATCTTTTGAAGATAAAGAGATTATGTATTAAGAGACTGTTATTTTTATTTTGTTTGTAAATGATCAAAATAGATATTTTTGTACTTTTTATGAAAGAAATAAATTATTTTAATTGAACGAGGAGTATAAGTCATTAACCCATACACAAACAAACCACATACAATTCAAAGGAATAATAATTGAGAATTTGACAGGAGGTTTTAGTCGCATCCTATACAGTATCCAAGTAATTTCGGTAATTATATTGGAATTCAGATACAGGTCGTTTTGAAAAAAATGAAACTTTTTAATTTTCTGTTTTAGTAAAATCGTATTACTCTAGAGTTTTGTAATCTGACATTCTTTCTTAATCGATATCAGTTTTGAATTAAAAAATTGTAAATCGAAAAGTGTAATATGTATTTTCTACTCTCTTTAGATGTACCAAAAGTAAGATGGGTTTTCCTTTCGCTATCTTTGAGGACGGAAGCACCGAAAACGTTCGGTTTCTTCTGGCCGACGTTCCCAACGAGCGTGGCTGCTCAGGGCCGTTCGCACCTTTTCTAGTTAAGCCTTAATTGCACTAAAGCTGGTGTTATCCTGACGAGACAGTCGGTAGCTTAAAGCCACAAGAGCCGGTACGCATTTGCGACAGTAGGGACAGATTATGCCAAGCAACTGGCACGCCCGCGTGACAGTCGTCCTCAAAGTGTTGAGGCTTCAAGGCCTGCTGATGATTTAGGGGTCTATTCTGGTACCCCCGGTTGGGTTTGGAGACGTCACTTTTTCCGTTGTTAACGGCCGGGAAAAGTGACGTCTTCCAACCCAACC
>BGPR01000777.1:183692-200110 GCA_013235015.1 Araneus ventricosus
TCTCTTTGTGCCAAAGAAACCTACAAACCAAACCAATCAAGGTCTGTTGAACATGCGGCAACGTCGGCAAGCTGGTACAGTTGATTATGCTGGTAGATTAACTGGTAGTAGATGGCCCTCCTAAAAACCTTACAACCACTGCGCATCAAGTCTGTTGAGACATGCGGCAGTCCGGGCAACCTGTAGCAGTTGATTGCTGCTGGTAGATAACTGTGGTAGTAGATGGCCCTTTACCATAAACAAACCAATCGAGGTCTGTTGAACATGCGGCAGTCCGGCATCTGTACAGTTGATTATGCTGGTAGATAACTGTGATAATAGATGGCTCCACAACCTACAAAACCAATCAAGGTTTGTGGAACATGCGCAGTCCGGCATCTGTGTACAGTTGATTATGCTGGTAGATAACTGTGATAATAGATAGCCCTTGTACCATAACCTACAAACCAATCAAGGTCTGTTGAACATGCGGCAGTCCGGCAGCTGTACAGTTAATTATGCTGGTAGATAACTGTGGTAGTAGATGGCCTTACCATAAACAAACCGAGGTTCGTTGAACATGCGGCAGTCCGCATCTGTGCAGTTGATTATGCTGGTAGATAACTGTGATAATAGATGGCCCTTGTACCATAAACCTACAAACCAATCGAGGTCTGTTGAGCATGCGGCAGTCCGGTAACTGTATAGTTAATTATGCTGTTAGTTAACTGTGGTATAGATGGCCCTTGTACCATAAAAACCTATCAAACCAATCAAGGTCTGTTGAACATGTGGCAGTCCGGCAGCTGTAAAGTTAATTATACCGGTAGACAACTGTGGTAGTAGATGGTTTTTTTTCATCTTTCGCATATATACCAGAATATTTTGTATTTCAATCTATCGGTTTCATTTTTGATTTTTTTTGTACGACTGTTGGCTGTTTCATTATAGCGACTTAAAAAAGAACTGATGCTCAATGGACCAGTTTGAATAATTTCCAAATGCGGTCAGTGATGATAAAAGGTCTCCTAGGGATGGACTGTTGAAGCAATCTTAAAATGCATTGAACAACAAGATGAAAGTTCAAGTACGGATGAGATGCTTTTAACATTCTCGTATACAAGAAAGTATTTTATTCGTCAAAAAATTCGACCCCGAGATTTTGAGGAATCTCCACGATTGCGAAAAAACACAATTGTCGAATTCTGTCCGTCTGTATATAAACAAGGTAACTCAAAGGTTTGAGCTAAAGAAGTGGAATTTGGACGAAATCTGCATACTGGAAGTCTGGGTGTCAGTGTTCGTGTGAACACGATAACTCAAAAACTTAAGTAGCTAGATGGATAAAATTTGTTACACAGTTTTATCATCAGGATTGTAGATCCAAGTCAAATTTTATTTTAAATCCGTGGACGGCTTGACCGTCTTTCGGTTTGCGTATTAGCATGCATGTGAACACGATAGTTCCTGGATGCAATGGCTTAGATAAATGAAATTAGGCGTGTGGTCTTCTAACCCCAATTGTAGATATGTATCAAATTTTGGTTTCAATCGGTGGAAAAAAGCTTGCATTGCCGAACTTTCGACTTTCTGCGGTCTTTGAGGGTATTATAAATCTGAATACTCATGGCCTTGCCGTAGGTCTGCGATTTCTAAGTGAGGGACGGAGATGTATATTTCTCGCATACTCCCTAACAATTTTATTAGGAAGTATACGAGAAAGTCTAGGGGAGACCACTCCCGCTGTTTATGAGATGGTGTGATATAGCAGCTAGTAAATATCGATCTGGGGAGGAGCAACTTTGTATCACATGCTTCTAAAATAGTTTGTTGATGACAATTCAAAGATGAATATTTTATGATAACTCATCTGTATGAAGTTAAACAAAACATGTTTACGTGCGCAAGCTTTCATAACAATGACATTGAAATAAGTTTCCGTTATTAACACCTTGTCACATAGCACTGATGATGAAACAGGCTAAAAATAAGTTTCTGAGTTTGCTTCAGTAATGTTTAAAGATACTTAATTTGTAAATTAAATATTTGTTTATGTTCTAAAGCATAGAAATCAGATTGGAATCGCAATTTATTCTTTGATTCCCTTTTCGACAACTTCCGCGTTTTTTATCTTTTTGTCTCTCAAGGACAAAAATACGCGTATTTTCTTTGCTAAACGTAGTAAACAAAATGTCGCTTGGCCTCTTGGTCAAGGCTGAAACATTTGTCGCATTGATGCAACTCATTGATAACTTTCTAGATAGCAACCAAAATTTCGCAGCTAAGACGCGTGAACTGCTTTTTACTTTCTCGTATACGAAGTACACAAAGAGAAAGTATTGTAATCGTCAAAAAATTCGAACTCGAGATTTTGACGAATCTCCACGTTTTAGACCTCCCTGAGTCCGAAAAACACAATTTTGGAATTATGTCTGTGAACACGATTACTCGAAAACTATTAGAGCTACGAGGATGAAATTTGGTATGTGATCTTTACACACAATTTGCAGGTTTCTGTCAAATTTTGGACAAAATCCGTCCATGGGAAGTCTGTCTGTATGTCCGTGTTAATGTGAACGCGATAACTCACAAACTTGAATAGGTATATAGATAAAATTTGGTACACAGTTTTATCATCAGGAATGTAGGTCCGTATAAAATTGTGGGCCAAATCCGTCAGCGGGTTGACTATCTGTCGGTCTGTATAATCGCATACTTGCTTACTTTTGAAAGGAATTCTTTAGCTCCATGCGCATGCGTACTGGTAGCAATCCCTATGCACGCGGATGGATTATGTCACTTTGTCCTTGAGCCGGAAAGATTTGGAAGTGTGTGAGATGCGTTTTCTCTTTGAATTTGATTCTTTACCTAAATGTTTTAGAAACACTTTAATCTACAATGAAAAACCTTCCGATAGTCATTGGATTCTGGGTTACAGTAGGCTCGAATTTTTTTTATCCACGCGGGGGGAGGGGAAAGACCACCTTTTTGGGGAAGTATACACACAGATTATCACAACAGACTCAACAATGAATAAATTTTTTCCAGAAATCTTTGCAGAAAAATGGAAATATATGACACTTTTTTTAAAACATGTTACTTAAATTTCGGGTTGAAAATATAGAAATTTTTAAATGTTTTCAGTTTCTTATCATAGGAAATAAGGCATCCTTCATTTGTTTATGTTAGGCATTAAAAACAATTTATAAATATATTTTGTATATTCAATATAACAATTTTCTCTATTAAATTTTGTGCATTCAGAATAGCGATTCATTCATTTTTTTATATTTGGTGCAACCATTGCATTCATTGATTTTGAACTTTAAGTGCAATTAATTCTAGTGTTCAATACAAATAATTTGTTTAAATTTTTACGTTGAATACATCTAGTCCATATCGTTTTCACTTTCTCATATACGAAGCATACAAAGAGAAAGTATTGTAGTCTTCAAAAAATTCTAATTCGAGATTTTGATAAATCTCCACGTTTTAGACCTCCCTGGGACCGAAAAACACAACTTTAGAATTATGTATGTGAACATGATAACTCGATCACACACCAAATGTCATCTCTCTATTAGAGCTAGAGAGTGACATTTGGTATGGAATCACTATCCATTAATTTGCAGCCTTTATCAAATTTTGGACAAACTCCGTCCGCGAGAAGTTTGTCTGTCCGTGTTCATGGGAACACGATAACTCGAAAACATAAATAGCTAGATGGATAAAATTTGGTACACAGTTTTATCATCAAGAATGTAGTTTCGTAACAAATTTTGGACCAAATCCCTCAAAAGGTTGAATGTCTGTCGGTCTGTATAATCGCACTCTATTTAACACGATAACTTCTAAACCTTATAACTCAGCAGGCCTCGCACCAAATTTTTATTTATCTAACATTAATTGTAGATCCGTGCCCAATTTTCGTTTCATTCGGTTAAAGAAAAGGCGTCCAAATTGCATATTCGGTTTCTTCGCCATTGTAGGACGCAAATAAATAAAACACGCGAAAGATTCACGCGTTTTCTCCACCTGTGCTGGGGGGGGGATGGCGCACGTTACTGGCGCTTGGTGTATTTTTTCATCAAACCGTGTGGGGGTCGATTCAAGAAAGTTTTGGGGAGGCCACTCCCCCCCGTTTTTGCATTCAATGACACGAATTCATTTATTAGGTAGATTCCTTATAGAAAGTCTACATATTGCAATGGTTCTCATGACACGACTTTCGGAAAATTTCTGCGGATCTTCACCGATCATGACCCGTAGAACCCAAAACCACCCTTCGTTAAAAAGTTTATATATATATATATAACGCTTTTTCCCATGTTATCTTGTGAACACGATAACTGGAGTAATTTTGATGTAAATTTAACGAGCATGGGATATGTTGTAAGGATAGTGAAAATCTCGGTCGAATTCGTAGATGGGCTATCCAGCTCAAAGGGGTGGAAATTTTCATTTTCCCATAATTCCTTTACAAATGAAAATAGAAAGAAAATTCAAATTAGGCGAATTATTGCTTTATCATAACGAACAATTTTTTAATTTAAACTTTTTCGATAGCTACATTTGCTTAGAAGTTATGAGATGAAAAGTGATTTTCCCACCCTTCCCCTCCTCTCCCCCTAACTTAAAGTACGTTTTAACCTAAGCATGTTACCCAGTGTTGGAAAGCTCTCGTCATTTGCAGTTTCTTCCACCCTCTTTCATTCTTGTAGCTCCAATACTTATGAGAATAGAGGGTAAAATGTTCTTTTCCTTATTATTATTTGTAGAGAAGTATATGCATAACGCTTTGGCCCGTGTTATTTTGTAAACACGATAACTAGAGTAATTTTGATTTGATTTTAACTGGCGACGAATATGTTGTAAGGATGGTGAAAATCTCGGCCGACTTCACAGATGGGCTAACCAGCTCAAAGGGGGTGGAAATGGTGGGGGACTGAAAATTTCATATTCCCATAATTCCCTTACGATTCAAGATAGAAAGAAAATTCAAATTAGGCGAATGATTGCCTTATCACAACAAACAACTTTTGTATTGAAATTTTTTTGATAGACACAATTTCTTCGAAGTTATGAGCTGAAAAGCGATATTCAATACCCCCTCCCCCCCAATTTATCATTTCCCCCATAGCTTCGTTAAGATTGAAGATAAAAAGAAAATTTCAATTAGGGGAATTATCACCTTATCATAACAAACTACTTTTATATTGAAAGTTTTTTGACAGCAAGGATTATTTAGAAGTTATGAGTTACCATCAACCGCATTCACTTTCACTTTTTATACAGTATAATATATAATTAATTTATGACTAATTAATTTATAGTTAATATCTTTGTTAAATTTTATTAATTATAACTGTTAATTGATATACCTGGCTTTGCTCCGGATTAAAATGTTTTCATGTTTAATATTTTCAATGTAAAAATTACTATTGTATAAATATTATAATACACAAATTTCTTTTCTGATCTAAAACGCTTTCAATTAAAATGAGAATATCAATTGAACCAGATGATTTTTAAAAGCATCCGTTTTCTTCATACGTTATTATTTGTTATATAGGTACTTCAAACTTTGTTAACAATTACTAAAGTAAATGAAAGGTTTTAAGGAATGTTTTGAAACAATTAACTTAACTATTTAATTATTCATTAATTTAAAGCGTGAAAATAAATCAATAGTTGGTCCTGATATAAATTGTTAATCGTCTACTTTTAAAATTTTCTTTTAGAATTTTTCCTTCTGGAAATGGTTCTTCGTATTATTCTTGTTCTTCAAAAAGAATATTGTTGCGAATTCAATTTAAAATTAATTTTGAAAAAAAATATTAAACTGAGAGCAACAAATTTATAGAAATGAAAGATATCGAGGAAAAACGCCTTGCTTAATTTTTAATTAAGTGAAATTTTAAGCATCTTTTAGGCTTTGAAAAGTTGAAGGTGACCTTTCTCTTTTCTTAAATAAAAAGTTTGAAAAGTTTGATTGAAATCAATCCATTGGTTTAGGAGGCGATGTGGAACATACATACATAGCCACAGTGACTTTTATTTAAATTAATATAATTATTAGATAATTATAAGATAAAGATTACTGGCATATAGTATGAGCCATGAAAAAGGCTTTAGTGAAGTTTTGTAACAATTAATTTTTAACTTTAATTAATTAAATAGTTAATTTCAATTAATCAAATAATTTTAATAGTTAATTTGATCATAGGTGTTTTGAGAGAATACTTTAATTTGAAATTTAACTAAACATGGCGTGACCATGATTTTGTTAATAAAACCAATATAAAGTAGCCAAAAACGATAGATATTTAAATAAAAGTTTCCTTTATCCTTTTTACTATTGAAAAATATCTCCTTAACTTTAAAATTGTTTGGGATTTTCTGCCTGAGTATTTGGTTTTAACCGTCGATGGAGATTTAAATTTACTGTTCAAATTGCCTGCATTCATATCCTATGCTTTAAAAACACGTATTAAATTTGCCACACACAATGTTTAATAATTTTATTCTCTTATATGTTAAGAATTTAGTGACTATTATCTCTGTAACTAGGGAGTTCTCTAAATGAGCCCATTTTAGTAGTATTTAAGTGTTTCCATGTCATGTGATTTTACCATATGACAAAGTAATGTTCGCACAATTATATTGTAACCTAGATTAAATAAATTAATTTTTAAATCTAGAGTCTTTCTTCATTCGTGTCAAGAGTCAATTTCTTGTTGCTGTTTCAGATAGGCTGGCTTAATGTTATCTAGGAGATATTTGCACTGCTGAGATGTTTATTTCTTTATGACTCCTACCTGTTGAATGATTATGTGTTGAGATATAAAAAAATTGACCAATGTACTGACCGATAAATCTATCATAACTTTTTGGGATGAAAAATGGCATGATAAAACCTTGATATAGCAAAAAATTAAATGACATGAAAACAGAATCACAGCGTAAATATTGCAATGTGTAGAAACAATAAAGTCATTGGCTATGTCTGTATTGATCATTATGTAATATTTCATTGCTTTTGTAACATTAACGTAAAGGAATCTACCTTTGCCTTCAAGCTTGCCGAAAAGGGATTTTTACTTCCTGCACTGAATGCGATGAACTCATTTATTCATTTTTTTAATATTCAGTGGATCTACTAATACGTTCTTTCATTTCAGCAACGGATTCATCTACCTGTTTTTTTACCCTGAATAAAACCAGTCAATTTATTCACTATGCTAAGAAATCGAGCATCTTACTGATAGCATATAATTATTTGACTGTGCACGAGGGTGGAGTTAAATCTGTGAATGCTCTCTAACGTCGATGTCTCGTGGATGCTAAGTGAGGAAAACACCCGATCACATGTCATTGTCCTCATCTGAACATTGCTGAAAATTGCGAGATGAACCTTGAACTTCTTTCAAGCATATTCAAAACGCAATATAATAAATCAAAAGAATGATTTGAGTAACTATTCAAATAAAGTTTAACCCGGAGTGGTATAAAACTAATCCAACTCCTAAGCCAACCTAGCTTTTAATATGACCCATATATGCTTTTTCAGTCAGATCGAAATCCCCCTACCCTTGTTATTTGTACGCGAGAAAGTTTTTGGGAGGTCACTCCCGTTGGTTCCTGCATTAGATTAGATCAACTTGTAACGTTGTGAACTAACCGCCACCTTCTTTATCGATAAACAAGAGTTGAGTTTACAACCCGTCTTGCTTCTCATTTGAAATAGAAGTAATCAAGATCTACTACAAACATAGAGTTTTCTATGGAAACTGGGGGGCTGCGGTGGCCTAGTGGTAAGGTCTCAACATAGTGGCCGGAGGGCTTCAGGCTCGAAACCCGATTCCACTGTAGATTTGCCGTGTATGTGGACCTGTTGCACGCCAAATCATACATAGGGTGTCTTCCTGCTAGTATGGTGTAGAATTTTGGAAAGAGGGTGACAGCTGTGACGTATGCCCTACTCCGACATTGATTAAAGACTGGGTGTGTGTGCTCCCAGGCGCTGGACTTCCAGACTCATCTGCACAATAGACACATCCCCTTACCTTTCTTGTTGGCGGTCCTTCAAACACCGGAACCCTCTTTTGACGGGCTACTTATTGCTTTTCATTACCGACTTTCATCTACCGATTGCACCCTAGGCAACATTCCTAAACAGGTAGCTTTTGTGCTGCCAAGTGTGTTCCCGTGAGAGCACAAATGGGTTTGTCTTCTCGGTTGCAATATAAGATCTGGACGGAGAAACTACAGAGGAGATGAGATCCCGACAGCCAAACTGGTGGTCGCATTCAACGAAGGTCCGATTTGGACAGTTTAGCGAAACCCGCTAATTATTTTCTGATCAGTGAATGGACACCCCGCCTTGGGGCTTAATTTGTTATGTTGTTATTAATCTAGAATTATTATATTTGTATATAACTCTATATTTACTCCAGAAGAATTCTCAATAAATTATGTTAAAATTTAACAAAGCTGTAATGTTCTTTTAAGCATAACTGCAAGACGTTACACAGCTCTGGTGTCGTCCTCATCATCTGATCGCGGTTCAAAATTACAAGGTCCGTCCCAAAATAGTACTCGTCTTGTTTCAGAACGGGACGTTAATACAACTAAACTAAACTAGGAATCCGATGAATTGTCCTATTTCGATAAAAACGCATTCATAAGTTGAAAGTGGGAGTTACTGGAGAAAGGGCAGGAATCCGCCAGAGTTATATAGCATCGTCCAAACTAGTCAAGAGTGGTTTCGACCATATATGATACGCAAAGCTTGAATATGTTCCGTACTAAGGATCGGTTATTCTTGCATCTCCCCATTCACAACCCACATTTTTTATTTTCCCCACGGTTTCCAGTTAACCAGTTTTTAAACCAATCCTTATATTTTTTCTTGTTCTCTGGTCAAATCTGTTTACCTTTGTCATATTCATAAGTCTAAATTGTTTTGTGATGCGGCCGCTAAGCACCTGGACTGCTGCTATAATCCAAACTTGTTGCGTCTTTAATTTTTGCACACCGGTGTAAATAAACCGGCGAAAGATGTTTAACAAAGACAGAAACTGGAATTGGCACTCATCACTGGACGGTTTCTCTGCCATTTTCAGAAAACCTTGTGTGTCAATCATTCTGTACTAGATGTCACATTACTCGATCTCAAACATAGCTGTGCCAGCATTCAGTTCAATACGTGATAGTGTTTGGTTGCCTCCAGTTGCTATTTTGGCAAAGTTTATATAGGGAATATTACGCTAATAAGTTTTTTGATTTTGTGTTCGTCTTAATAAAACTATAACAGAAGGTTATATTGATTTGACTCACTCATTTGGTGAAGATTTAACGTTTTGCGCAACAATGGTTTAGGAACTTGAAAGAGAACTTTGATGACTTTGAATTTCAGAGTGGAGAAACAAGAAATATTTCTGAACTTCCTGATTCAAGCACTAACACACTGGCGATTATGAACAAAAACTATCCACTTCTTGATTAGAAATTCACCCAATTCCCGGAAGTGTCGGCAGGAAGCACACATAAAATTTTCAAAGACAAAATTTCAAGAGTTTGTGTTTTCACGTCCAGGTCTGTTCCTGTGCAACTTTTCTGTTTATTCCCCACAAAAAAATGAACCAAAGAAATATTTGTTTAACGCCGGTCAGAAACTATTAGAGGCACAGTAATAGCTTTGAAGAAATGGTAGAAAGATGGATTCACCCAGGGAGGGTCCACAAACGCGATGCGCAGTAGGTCTTTCCGCGCATGACGTCTTATTGGGACAGATTTCGAAACTCTCCGCTATTCTACGCGGTTTCGAATTAAAGAAATAAATTTATTTCATCCGTAAGAAACGTTAAAAATAGCAGATTAATGGTTCGTTATTGCATCTTCTTCATTTTACATCACAAGACTGCTTTTTATTGCTTATAAATTCCGCGCCATACTTTTATTTTTAATGAAAATGATTCCTGGTTCTTCTCTTTTTGTTTATATTACAGCAATTCCAAATGATCGATTCGCTTTTTGAGAATACTATTTGCTTTTTTCTGTCTAATAGGAGTTTTCAATGAATGAAAATAAATAATATTATCTTTTGGGCTTATTTATATCTAATCTGGAGTCTTATTATTTTTTTGTTTCTTTTTTCTCCTCACATACCAAATTAAAAAGCGAGAAATTTAGTTTTATTATGAATATTTCTGGTTTGATTCAGAGCTGAGATGGATGTTTGATTGTTAAGGAGAGGTTTTATGAGATTTCCTTTTTTAGTAAGCTAAATTTAAAAAAAACACGATGTTGATGATATATATATATATATATATATATATTATATATTGCAAGCAAATATTGATTATTGAATTGCCCGAGAGATTTTATTTAATATATGTTTATTATTCTGTGTGTGAAAATGTGATATATTTATTAAAGATGCAAAATATATGTGTATAATTCAATTACGAGTTGTGCGATGAAAGCAATTCTGCAAAAAAAAAAACAAGTTACTTTTACTCCTATTTATCAAAAATTACAAGTTAATTTTAAGGGATTTTTCAAATATATTTGATTTCATTTTTTACTACATGAAGTAACTGAAAGACTGTGATTATTTAACGAATGTGCAATTTATAATTGCAAGTAAAATTAATCTTAATTCTCCAGTTTTTTAAAAAATCATCCAGTGTCTCAGATAAATTTGTTTTTAAAAATTATATACCATAAGTCGTAATTATTTCTTTATTTCTTACATGGATATCATATCAGGAAGACCACTGAATTTTATTAAAATTTTCGATTAAACACTTAAAATATTTATTCTTTTGTAATTTGTGATTCTTTAACAACGTTTCACAAAAAGTCAGGCTTATAAAAAGTTTTTTGGTTGCTAAAAAAGCTCTCAAATGTGATATTTTTTCCGTTACGTAACACTGGGACGAAGCGATGTGCGTCCCAATGCGACGTCATCAATTCATCCGCTCTCTGTGAGCCTAACCTTATAATCTCAAGTAACCTTGGGATTCACCTATATTTTTTGGTTTGGAAGAAAGGGCGGGAAAAAATATTTCACTTAACGGGGAGTACATTAAACAGGACAAAAGTGATAATAGGTTAGTTTTAAGAATTAAGATACAGAGCAACATTAATGTTATTCTTTAATGAACATACTTTGTAAATCATGAACTGCAATAATATTTAATATTGAATTTTTATTTTAGTAGGAGTATGAACATCCTTCAATCAAATCGAGAATTTACCTCCTTAATTTAATAACAGAAGTAAGAAATAGTGCAAACTTTTTCCAGAAATTTTCGTTTTTTAGCGTATAACACCATTTTAAACAGTTATGATTGGGTTAAATTAGCAGCACTCAGCTTTTTCGTGCAATCGTATCGAAAATAAAATAGATATCTCGTAATTACCAATGTCATATGTTATCTAAAATTTTTTTTTTTATTTTCAGGATACATTAAAATGTATTAACATATTCATAATGTTCCCAATACAGTTGTTCGTTTCAATTTTCTTTTCTCATTTTTGGTTGGTGCATTAGTAGCAATACCAAGCACGTGGCTCTATCAAAAGTTACAACTCATTGTAACGAACAAAATAAAAATAAACACCATATCATGCGAAGTCTTCTCTTTACTGTGGAAGAAACATTCATTGGTTGCTACCAGACAAAACCAACTGCATAATCTTCCAATCGAAAATAAAATCTTCTCACGGCCATGTTCCTAAAAATACACTTGAGAAAAACATAAACAGTTTTTGATACCTTTTTACAATTCTTCTTTTTAAAGCTCGGAGCCGGTCTTTTTTTATTCGGCTTGACGAGTTATTCGTATCGCTTGGGAGCTGATGATACAGATTACGATACAGGAGTCATTGGCCGATTATGATGCCCGTTATCTTCACATCCGTGGGCAACCCTTCCTCATGCTCAGTCTTTGATCGCTATTTTATCGTATCGCTCAAGTAGAATAGTGAGTGACTCTTCGCTCTTTTTTTGATGTCCAAGATATTCTCCCACCCTTTTACTGCTTCGGAAGTAGAACAAGTTACACTGGGAAGTAGATATACATAGATAGGGTTAGCGGTACTGATGTACTATAGTTCTTTCTCCTTTGGCGACTAGATTGATTTGCTTGCTAGTTTATGATGTGGATGTTGGCGAATTTCTACACAAAAGTAAAGCGAAAACTCGCCAAAGAGGGATATTTTTAGGAGGATTCCTTGGTTCTCATGACACATCTTATCATCTGCATACCTTTTTCGAGCATGGTGCCTAGTCCAAAAGAAAAGCGAGGGCGAGCCTCTCTTCATTTGAAAGTTTATATTTTTGATTGGATTCAAATCGGTGGGGGATGTGTTGTAGGAAGGGTGAAAATCTCGATGAGTTTGAAGATGGGCCATCCAACTCAAAAGGGATAGATAGATAGAATCCCGACTCTCGCCCGGCCTACCCAACGGGCCGGCGAGGAAATGAACGCGACCGAGTTTGTACATGGTTCATCCAGATGAAAGGGAATAGATAGATAAAATTCTCACGCCCGCCCCGCTTACCCACAGGGATATAAGAGCCGGGGGAAAATCAGCTGAAAGAGGATTGACTCATAGACATCCTCACTGGCCCAGCCTACCCATAATGGTGTAAAGCCCAATATGGTCCAGTGGGGAAAATAGATTACCACCGACAGCACAACAAGGCCATGGGTTTTCCAGGCCCTAAGGGCAAAGAGAACACCCCAGACCAAATGCAGGATTCGCATAACCCCAAACAATCAGTTGCCTTTTTTTAAAATGCATACACACTACACCCAATAACAAGGGTGGCAATTAATTACAGAACATTAATGCAGAATTTTTCTCCTTTCTAACAATGTTGGTGAACAAAACAATACAATAAAAGGCATCATTAAAAGTCCACACACAAATGGAGAAAAGAAAACTCGAAATACAATAAACACACCAAGACAAAAAAAACCAGGATCACACAATTTAAAAAATTTCTAATTTAAAGATATACTTCGCAATGCCTCAACAACTCTACAATTTTTTAAACAGATAAAACCAGTGACTAAAAACAGGTATTCAGCAATGTGAACCCGGGGCATAAGAAGAAGGAGCCGTACAGACCCAACGCTCGAAGTTTTTATTTTCTCTTAATTTCCGGCAGAGGGATCGCTTATGAATCCATTAAATACAATTTGTGTCGGTAGAAACTCAAAGTCTAAAGCATCTGATAAAAAAATTATATTTAAAATAACACGGCAGAATGATGCAAAATATATAATTTTGATTAATTCTTTAACAGTCGTGCCCGGACGCCGTATGTGCATTGAATCATCACATTTTTAGTCTTGTAAACTAAAATTTAATCATTAATTAGCATTATAATTTGATGTAAAAATAAAGTAGACTTTATAAACATCTCAAGTATTCTATGCCTTCTTAGATGAATGAAAACGACAGCCTTTTTCCAAAACATAAAGGATCATTTTATTAGATAGCAAAAAAAACTGAATCTATTAAGGAGTTAAAGAGCTGCTTTCGCACTGCAGCACGACTACAAAGACTAATAACCAACTAGTTTAAAATCACAAAATACATTTCCAAAGAACCTTAAGTAAAAAAAACAATTAAAAATCCACTCTAAAACGTTTCCCAGGCATACCGCAGCCCAAGAAATAAAACCACCAAACCAACCGGCAAAAAATATTTAAGTAAAATTCAACTATCTATGTTAAAACCTTTAGCCGCACCGCAGCCATCACAAAAATCCCCCGGACCAGCCGGTTAAATATGTAAACGATTCATAAAACAAAATCTCTAACAATCGAAGCCGCCATTCAACCAAAATTCTATAACCAAATTCATTAAGGGAAAAACCAAAAGTATCCTATGCCAGCCAGTTGCACATATCTTCACAAATTTTTTAAAAAATTTTTAAAGTTTAAAAAAAATTCAACAGGCAGATCCTGTTGCTCTATACATTTTTACGCCAAAATTGTCGGTGATTCTCTGATGGTTCTTTCAGGTGAGACTTGTTCGTGAGAGCACATTTAAAAACATAATGAAACCACAGAGGAATAGTGGCGAATTCAATTTTTTGAATCTATTAAGATAATAGGGAAATGAACCATGTCGTCCACATAAAAAGAAGATTAGATATTTACTATAAATTAAAAATTTGTTTCCACATAGGGAACGAAAGCTCTGATCATCCTTCCAGAATCCGAATCATATTCGTTCCAACTCTCTCGGCAATTTTTAAGCAATAATTTATCAATTTTGTATTTGCTGCATGAATATGGCGTCAGTATTTCCATAAATTCGCCCTCCGTTGTAACAAATTTAGCATGCTAATTGGAGAGTTCATTTCCTGGGTCACCAACATGAACTTTGACCCAATCGAGTCCCACCTAATCACCAGTCAAATGAAAAGATTTTTTTACATTCTTAACAAAGGCAGACCTCGGCCTGGCGCTCCGCATAGCCAAGATAAAAGACTGTATCTAGACTGTATGTATATTGATTTTAGTACCGTTTTCCAGATCCCAGTGAGGCCGCGGTGGCCTAGTGGTAAGGCTCGACTTCGGGGCAGGAGGGACCCAGTTCCGAGACACGACTTCACCGAAGATCCGCCGTGTATGAGGCCTGCTGCACGTTAAATCATACGTGGTGGAAAATGCCACTTTATTCCACGGATATTCCAGAAAACTCGAGGCCGCGATGGCCTAGTGGTAACGTGTCGGCCTTGGAGCCGGACGGTTCCAGGTCCAAAACCCGATTCCACTGAAGATCCGTCGTGCATTGGGCCCGTTGCATGTTAAATCAAACATAGGGTGTCAAACGTCCTCCCGCTGGTGTGGTAAGGAAGATTGGAGAGGAGGGTGCCAGCTCAGGTATTATTAGATAGATTCGAAAATAAAAACAAAAAAGGAAAAAGTTTTGTAGAATCCAATTTTCATAATTTTAGTTGCAGAATAATAAAAATCTCTTTCCTCGCCCTCTTGTAATGAATCACAAAGGAATTACTTCGCCCAGGTTTTAAAAAAATGAATGAACCTGTGGACATGACAAATAATTCGAGCACTGTGGCCCTCCGCATCATAGTTCCCATTACGGGCAACACATGTGAAGACCCTTCAGACAGAGGTACGAATCTTCATGTACATAAACGCAGAATCGACTCAACATCTAATACTTTCCATTCTTTAAAATTAAATAAAACATCAAATATGTGTGTGGGATTACGTTCAATTAAACAAAATGCCCCCGGAAGGATTACCTTTAAGGGGTAAGTAGATCGGATTTATGTCTAGGGGATTTAAGGGTTTTCATCACATTAAATTTAAAACAAAATATTACATAAAATAAACGAGGAGACTTCAAGATAAATACAAAAACATTTATTTAAATACTATAGGGAGAATTTACAGGGGGAAAAGATGCACACAGAAAGTTAACAGGAGGTTTATTGTTTTACATGAAGTCATGTTTACTATAGTGTGATAGATTAAGTTTGGAAGAGAAGTCATTGGTTAAGATAATTACTGTATTAGATATTTAGAGAGCCATAAAGAAAGTAAGACGGGACATAATAATCATGGCGGGAAAATCGGCGGCTTAACTGCGCCAACACTGATCTGACTTACATTATGAAAAAAGAGGGAATGAGAGAGATATGAGGTTGTCGGCTGCGCTGCTCTGTGCGTGCAAGCTAGTTTTGTCGGGAAAAAAAGAGGGCGCTGCTCTGACGTGTCCTGAAAAGATCTCTAGCTCCATCTATCGCCAAAAAATCATTAATCTAGCTCTTACATTGTAATTTGCGCAGTGATTAAATTATTCTTTACGGGTAATATCCTACATGTATTACCCAAGTTATAGCAGTGATTGGGATCTGGTGAAAACGGTGGCCAATCCATGCCTTTACTGGTGGCTGAAGGGTAGTCCAACCCACTGACATAATTACCAAAGTTTTCCCTCCACGAAACTGAAAACTTGACCAGTCCGAAGATGTTAAGTAAATCAGGCTATTTAGTGTAAATCTTTCAAGACATTAAGGATGATCACAGATTCGTGTAATATGGTAATGTACCGATTTGAATTAATCAAACAATGGAAAACAGTTACAGTTGGATGAAACTAAAAACGGTTTTACCAGTTTTCCTTTGATTAGCAGCTTCTGAGGTCGAAGCACTGTATGTTGTAACATTTGGTCCTAACAGAAAGAAATGTGTTGACAAAAATTCCTCACATCATTAATCAATCTTCTTTAAAAAATAACTTAAATTACTTTCATACTTAAATTACTTAAACAGGCGTCAGTCGTCCTTTCCTGGACAAGCTGTAATATACCTTAAGAGGCGCACACATTTCCAAGTTCAGAACTAGTATTTGGTTATGAGAAAAATTACCGAAAAATT
>BGPR01000777.1:200120-218559 GCA_013235015.1 Araneus ventricosus
GAATTGAATTTATATTTCGAATATTACTGATTGACCTGTTTTATACCATAAGAGGCCCACACATACCAAACTCTGAACCATTTGGTTATGTAAAAAATTACAGAAAAATTAGAATTGAATTTATATTTCGAAGATTATTGATTGACCTGTTTTATACCTTAAGAGGCGCACATATAACAAGCTCAGAACCATTTGTTTATGTAAAAAATTACCGAAAAATTTGAATTGAATTTATATTTGGGAGATTACCGAGTGGCCTGCATTATATTATACCTTAAGACGCCAACCACCGGTATACCAAATTCAGAACAATTTGTATATGTAAAAATTCACCGAAAAATTAGAATTGAACTTACGTTTGGACGATTATAGAGTAGAATTAGCAGGACGGTGTTTGAAGACAATCTTAGTAACAGAAACGAGAAAAAAAAACAGTGATGTCCTTGGGAAATCTGAAGGCACGAGGGAAAAAACTGCGATATTTTACGGAATCAATGTCCATGATGCTTTTAGACACTCCTTTCGGAAGTTTGATAATATAAGCACTTGTGATTTTATTTTCAACTATCTAATCCTCCTATGCTACATCAATCTTTTAGGCGTCATAGAATTATCAGGAAAGTAGAGCTTTCAATCAAAAAACATAATCTAGGCATGCGATACTTGAAAATAACAAGCACGGGATTTGATTTATGCATCAAATTAAAATTCATCATGACGTACGGACAATTTCTATGTTTCGCTACTTTTTACTTTCTCGTATACGAAGTATACAAAGAGAAAGTATTGTAATCGTCAAAAAATTCGAACTCGAGATTTTGACGAATCTCCATGTTTTAGACCTCCCTGAGTCCGAAAAACATAATTTTGGTCTGTCTGTGAACACGATAACTCGAAAACTATTAGAGCTACGGGGATGAAATTTGGTATGTGGTCTTTAAACATAATTTGTAGGTTTCTGTCAAATTTTGGACAAAATCCGTCAACGGGAAGTCTGTCTGTCTGTATGTCCGAAGTCATGTGAACACTATAACTCAAAAACTTGGATAGCTAGATGGATAAAATTTGGTACACAGTTTTATCGTCATGAATGCTGGTCCGTATAAAATATTGGGCCAAATCCGTCAAAGGGTTGACTGTCTGTCGGTCTGTATAATTTACTATTGAAACCAATCCGTTATCTCCACGCGAACTTCTGTGCACGCTAAAGGAGCGAATTACGTCAGTTCGTCCTTGAGACGGCAAGAGTGAAATCTAGCAGTGTGCGATTCTTTACCTAGATATTTTTCAATCACTATAATGAAAAACCTTCTGATAGTCATTGGATTCTGGATAACAGTAGGTTCGAATTTTTTTAGCCACGCAGGGAAAAGAGAAACGGCACCTTTTTGGGGAAGTATACGAGAAAGTTTAGGGGAGAACACTCCCGCTGGTTTTGGGTATATTTATGATAATCTTATCTGGAAAATATGATTAATTTTATTATAGCATTTCTTTTCTTACGCATCGGCATGTATTTAGTACTGCATTTAGTTTTAGTTTTGAAGTATTATTATACAGTCAAACCCCGTTATAATGAACCTTTAACGGAACAAGGCAGAAGTTCGCTATAACCGAGGGTTCACTATATCCGAATTTTCAAATATTGGCTACACAAAATTTGCTATAATACTTAATTGCATTTCTGCGTTGAACAAATTAATCACACTAAACTGCAATTAGTAATAAGCTATAATAAAATAAAATAAATATTTGTTCTTAAAACATTAAACAGTAAAATTAACTGGCACTTAATTGTACCTACATTTATTTCTTTAAAGTATGAAAATAAGTAGTAATTTTTCGTTAAAGAGCAAAAACTAGGCTTGAAAAGTGGAAATTTTGGTTTACTATATCTGAATTCCTTGCTTTAAAAGATCGTTATAAGCATTTCAAAATACATCAGTGGCACAGAAGTACGATTGGGACCATTTGAAAAGTTCGTTATAACCGAGAGATCGTTATATCCCGGGTTCGTTATACCGAGGTTTGACTGTATTTCTTGACAGTTTGTGCTATTTTGACAGCGACACTGTTTGTTAAAATGTAGAATGAATACTTCGATTTTTTTTATTTATTGAAACTCTCTTATCGCCATTACGTTTATAATTGATTTAATTTGATTTCACAACAGATTATTTAAAAAAAATATATTGACAGTTAAAAATTTTCTGAATAATTAACCACTTAACTGAATAGTTTTCTTTGCTATCTAATAAGATGACCCCTCCTGTTTTGGAGAGGGGCGGTCGTTTTCATTCATCTAAGAAGGCATAGAATTCTTAAGATGTTTATGGATCCATATGGTTATACATATTTTTTTTGTCAAATTATAAAGCTAATTAATGATTCAATTTTAGTTTATAAGACTAAAACTTCGATAATTCGATGTACGAGTATTCTCGGGCTGTTAAGTTAAGCGGTTAATATAATAAAACACATTTCATAACCACCTGCTCAGCTTTCCTGGAAAGTAAGAAAATACTTTAACCTTTCACTGCGCCGTAATGTATTGGAAGCACTTAGGTTTTCCCCTTTTTTGTCAATTTTGAATAGGAAATTGATTAATGAAATAATTTATTCGTGTAATTTTGCTTGAAGTAAGAAAGGTTTTGAATAAAAAATTGTAAGTTAAAAATTAAGAGATTTTCAATTATTTAATTTTAAATGAAAATAAGTAATAAGTAAGTAAAACAAGAGAATCAATTTTCTGAATAATTTTTTGTATATTCTTTACACTCATTAATATCAGATTTTTTTATTGCCCACGCCGACCCTGCTTACCAAAAGGGTGCAAGGCATGTCCCGAGTCGGCGTGAAGAAAAATTCCAATACAAATATTAAAGTAATACAATATAAAAGAAGTATACAAAAATAATACAAAAAATTAGGTGATACAATACAATATAAGTAAAATCAAACAATAAAAGTAATACAGTACAAGATAGAAATGTGAATATAAATATAATAAAATACAAACAACAAACATAATAAGTAATTACAAACATAAATAATAAATAAATACAAATAAACGTAATAAATAAAGAAATATACATAAAATAGAAAAATTATTAAAATCTAATAAATAGCAAATAACATGTAAAAAAACCGAAGCCTGAGATATAATTTAGAAAAAAGGTACAGGAAAAATATCTAAAAAAAAAACAGTTTTGGAAACGAAAAGAAACAACAAAACAATTTCTATAACACAATTTAGGATTGAAAAAAAAACGATATAAAAAATCCCCAAATTCTGTAACGTAATTTAATAGAGGGAAAAGAAAGTCAGGAATGCTCATGATACACTAGGGAAATAATATCAGATTTATACATCTAGAGTTGTAAAATAAAAAATCGTGAATTCATTTATTTGCATTTCAAATACTTTACAACGTTGAATAAATAAAGCACGGCCACACTTTTCCATGACAGTTTTTATTATCATAGTATCTGTATATAAAGCATATTATATGATGTTATAAATATCATATTCAGATTCTGTCAATTCTTGAAATGCTATTCTTTGAAAATATTCTTATTTAACCAAGAAAGTGATTTTTACTTAATCACAGTCAAGTTCATATCATGTCAGAATAGTTCAAAATCCACTACACTTTTATCTACGTCAATGCTAACTATGCAATTCGAACTAATTTTTTGAAATTGCTAAGGTCATCGGTGTTCTTCTGATGAATCTTAGGTTTGATAAATTCCTAAGCTGATTGTCTGATTGTATTCGGGTTCTGTTGTTGAAGCATGCGAACGTTCACGTTTTATGGCCATGAGTTTGTGCACGTGAAGTGCATTGATGTATTTTTTATTCTGTGATTATCTTCATCTCTTAAGAACTTTCTAATCTTTCATCATATTCTATTTTTCACATTGCAGAGGCTTTATTTCCTTGCAACTGAATGTTCTTTCTATTGCAACATTTCCAGACTATAGAAGGAGTATTCTCTATGTATTTCACAAATCTGTAACGTTTTTAGAAACGTCCTTGAGTCATTAGAAGGCCATGTGAACAACCAGCGGGAGTGGTTTTCTACTAAACTTTCTCGTATACTTCACAAAAAGGTGTCATTTTCCCTCTCCCTAGGGTTGCCATACTTTCCGTATATACGGGACTGTCACCGTATTTCACTACTCAGTCCCGTATTATTATTTGTTCCGTTTTCTTCCTAAACTCAGTGTCATTACAATTTTAAAATGACTTGCGCCCAATTTTATAATTATGTGAAAAAAGAAAATGATATAATTAAGAAAGTAAAATCAACTTTAAGGTATGACTGGGCTAAAAAGGATTAGCCTCGCATCTTTTTTTATTATTATTCTACGTGTTCATTTTATAACATTGCTTAAACAACATTGACTTTTTTTATCAGAGTAAAATAAGCTGAATACGTACCTACTCTATTCATGATTTATTTATTTCGCATCTAAAAGACAATTATGGCAACCTACCTTTCCCCGCGTCGATAAAGAATTCGAATCTACTCTAGTATGCAATGTTTATCCACTTGTTTCCTTCAGAACGCGTCAAGGTCACGTTCGCCAAGACGGAAGTAGTGCGCTTAAGTAAGAAAATCGAATAAGCAATTTGAACGCCTTTTTTTAACCGATTGAAACAAAAATTGGATACAAATCTACAATTAAGGTTAAGAGGCCACATACCAAATTTCATTTATATAAGTCCTTGCGCTAAGGAGTTATAATGGATTTGGTCCAAAATTTGATACGGACCTACATTCCTGATGACAAAACTGTTTACCAAATTTATCCATCCAGAGATTTAAGTTTTTGAGTTAGTGTTCACATGAACGCGGACAGATAGACAGACTTCCCGTTGACGGATTTTGTCCAAAATTTGATAGAAAGCTGCAAATTATGTGTAAAGATCACATACCAATTTTCATCCCCGTAGCTTTAATAGTTTTCGAGTTATCGTGTTCACAGACACAGACATAATTCTAAAATTGTGTTTTTCGGACTCAGGGATCTAAAACGTGGAGGTTCATCGAAATCTCGAGTTCGAATATTTTATCTTTCTATAATTCGTATACGAGAAAGTAAAAAGGGGGAGGTGACAGTTTCCCCTCACATTCTCATATCATTTCACTTAAGAAAGTCGCTTACAAAAGGAGGTCAAAACTGGTTGTGCCTATGTGTTAAGGAACCAAACGCTCTCGATCGGCATCAGTAAATATAGAATGAACCCAAAGCAAAAACTTTACAAAATGTCCCACAATTAATAGTTACTTAAATATTTTGATAACATTTATATCCAAAACTCGGTTAACTCAAAATATTTCGGTATCTTTCTTATCATAATCTCTAGTGTGACTTCGGCAGCTAAAGGATAGTGGCTTTGATAATGGCATTCACACTGCAGCAGAGAAGCTGACATTTCATAGAACTTGCCGGCGCAAGTGTGATATGAGGAAGCAGTATGAATTTAAATGGAAGTTTGAGGTGCAAAAATAGGTGCAAGGAAGCATTGTAAATCTAAACAAAATCTTGATGTGTATCCACCTTCGCACAAATCCATTTTGAAGTGGAATAAAACATTTGCCGAGAAAAGAAGTATTCGTGATGAAAATGTAGGACATTCTGGCCGACCGTTCGTAACTGAGGACTTGTAGATGTGTGAGACAAGTCGGACCCACATGTTTTTGACTTTTTCCTTTGAGGATTCGTGAAGAGCCAGTTCTGTGTACTTCCATTACCCATAATTAGGTAGATTCCTTATAGGAAGTCTACCTATTGCAATGGTTCTGCATGACACGACTTCCGTAAAATCTCTGTAGGTTTTCACCGATCATGACCCCTAGAATCCAAAACCGCCCTTCGTTAAAAAGTTTATATATATATGATCTTACATAAACAAAGTAAACAAGACATATCATGAAGCCAATCCTATATTAGAAATTCATAATTTAAACAATACAGCCAAATCTAAAACAAAATCTAAAGAATTGAAAATACTATAGATACTAGAACAAAAATTAAATTTAAACATTTACGTCAACATGTAAAAAACTCTGTTGTTATTAAAAGTACTGAAAAAAGGCAATCCATATATATGGATTTTCAACAATTAATATAGCAGCTTGGCTGTGGACAAGCTTAAGCCAGGTTAAATTAATTTAATGCTGTAAAAATTTGCTATATATATATATTGACATTGTGTCTTGTTTGTTTTTGAGTTTTTGTCTTGTGTTTCTAAGTTTGTTTTGATATATATATTTATATATATATAACTGAAGTAATTTTGATCTAAATTTAACCAGTGTGGGATATGTTGTAATTATAGTGAAAATCTCGGCCGAGTTCGCAGATCGGCTAACCATTTAAAGGGGGTGGAATTGGTGGGGGACTGAAAATTTCATTTTCCCATAATTCCCTTACGATTCAAGATAGAAAGAAAATTCAAATTAGGCGAATTATTGCATTATCACAACAAACAACTTTTGTATTAAAACTTTTTTGATAGCCACAATTTCTTAGAAGTTATGAGCTAAAAAGCCATTTTCAATCCCCTCCCCCATTTTATCATTTCCCCATAGCTCTGTTACGACTAAAGATAGAAAAAAATTGAATTAGTCGAATTATCACCTTATAAGAACGAACAACTTTTATACTAAAGGTTTTTGACAGCTAAAATTGCTCAGAAGTTGTGAGCTGAAAAGCGATATTCAATTCCCCAGGCCCCTCAATTTATCATTCCCCTATTACTCTGTTATGATTGAAGATAGAAAGAAAATTTCATTTAGGGGAATTATCACCTTATCATAACAAACTACTTTTATATTGAAAGTTTTTTGACAGAAAGAATTACTTAGAAGTTATGAGTTCCCAGCAGCCGCATTCACTTTCAATTTTTATACGGTAAACAAGTTGATATACCTGGCTTTGCTCCGGATTAAAATGTTTTTACGTTTAATATTTGTAATGTAAAAATTACTATTCTATAAATATTATAATACACAAATTCCTTTTTCTGATCTGAAACGTTTTTAATTAAAATGAGAATATCAATTGAACCAGACGATTTTTAAAAACAGCCTTTTTCTTTATACATTATTATTTGTTATATAGGTACTTCAAATTTTGTTAACAATTACTAAAGTAAATGAAATGTTTTAATGAATATTTTGAAACAATTAAGTTAACTATTTAATTATTCAATAATTTAAAGCGTGAAAATAAATCAATAGTTGGTCCCGATATAAATTGTTAATCGTCTACTTTTAAAATTTTCTTTTAGCATTTTTCCTTCTGGAAATGGTTCTTCGTATTATTCTTGTTCTTCAACAAGAATATTTTTACGAATTCAAGTTAAAATTAATTTTGAAAAAAATATTAAAATGAGAGAAACAAATTTATAGAAATGAAAGATATCGCGGAAAAACGCCTTGCTTATTTTTTAATTAATTAAGCGAAATTTTAAGCAACTTTTAGGCTTTGAAAAGTTGAAGGTGACCTTTCTCTTTTCTTAAATAAAAAGTGGGCAAAGTTTGGTTGAAATCAGTCCAGTGGTTTAGGAGGAGATGTGGAACATATATACATAGATGATTTTCATTTAAATTAAGATAATTATTAGATAATTATAAGATTAAGATTGCTGGCAAATAGTATGAGCCATAAAAAAGGTTTTAGTGAAGATTATGTCACAATTAATTATTTAATTTTATATAGTTAATAGTAAATAATTAATTTTAATTAATCAAGCAGTTAATTTTAATAGTTAATTTGACAGATTACTTTAATTTGATATATAACTAACCAAATTTGGCGGCACCTAGATTTTTTTTAATAAGTTCAATATATAATAGCCAAAAACAACAGATATTTAAATAAGAGAGTTGATATTGAAAAATATCTACTTAACTTTAAAATTGTTTTGGGATTTTCTGCCTGAGTATTTGGTTTTAACCTTCGATGGAGATTTAAATTTACTGTTCAAATTGGCTGCATTCATATCCTATGCTTTAGACACACATATTTAATTTGTCACTCATAATGTTTAATAATTTTTATTCTCTTATATGTTAAGAATTTAGTGACTATTATCTCTGTAACCAGGCAGTTCTCTAAATGAGCCTATTTTAATAGTGTTTAAGTGTTTCATGTCATGTGATTTTACCATATGACAAAGTTCGCACAATTATATTGTAACTTAGATTAAATAATAGTCTTTCTTCATTCGTGTCAAGAGTCAATTTCTTGTTACTGTTTCAGATAGGCTGGCGTAATGTTATCCAGGAGATATTTGCACTGTTGAGATGTTTATTTCTTTATGACTTATACTTGTTGAATGATTATGTGTTGATATAAAAAAATGGACCAATGTACTGACCGATAAATCTAGCATAACCTTTTGAAATGAAAAATAGAATGATAAAACCATGATATAGTAAAAAATTAAATGTCATGAACACAGAATCACAGCGTAAATATTGCAATGAGTAGAAACAATAAAGTCATTGGCTATGTCTGTATTGATCAATATGTAATATTTCATTACTTTTGTAACATTAACATAAAGGAATCTACATTTGCCTTCAAGCTTGCCGAAGAGGGATTTTTTTTACTGCGCAGGGGCGAAGCGTAGCGTAATTTTTCTTTCATAACTTAAAAACCAGATATATAATCCAACTTATATAAAAATCCCAGTTCAATACCGTTAGTATTCACAAAGATATCGGCATTGCAAGAGCTAGACTGCTTTTCATCTCTAAGAGAAACCAAATGATGAGGGTTCTTGCAGAAAATGATATTTTACAGAATGTAGGTTATTCATATGCAGTGCAGAGTTTGAAGTTGAAGCATATCAAATTCATTTTTATGACAAAGATGAAATTTTTAAGAGACCAGTGAGGAACAGTAAAATTCAATTTTCACATCTGAAATATATATATCTTGAGTAAGCAAAATCCATTTTTGAAACTTAATATCCTTCTGTAAATTCTTTGTAGAATTACGTTATTAATCTTATTAATTCTGAATTCGATGATCACAAATTCTCCAAACAGGAGAATCCAAGCTACGTCTGGTATTAATCTGAAGTAACTACTTTATCAAAAGACGGAAAGCATGTCGACATCTTTTGCAATCCTTTTTTCCATGAAGAAGTAAAACGCCCCTTTTTTCTCTGAAAGGCCTACATGGTTTTTCGTAGAACATTCTAAGAAACCATACCTTCATAGAAAAAGGTTTATTGAACTCATTTTCTCGTAAATCAGAAATAAAATGTATCTCACGTGTTTGAACTAAGGCAGTTTATTCATAACTCAGCACAAATGACATTAATGAAATTTTCTTAGTAATAGCCCCATTCATTATGTTCAATTCTGTCAGTCTAAGAGATTAAACAGTCACAAGTATCTTAATTATTCAAGAATGGAGAATGGATGTCAGCGGTATAGGGCTAAATTCCTGATCTCCAAGAAGTCATAAAAAGAATGAATCATGGTAAGGAGGAAACAAAAACTGGTCAGTTTTTCCAACTAATGTAACTTGTAAAGCGGGGCGGCCTCTGCATAAAACAACCTGGGGATAGATGTCAGATGACATGCGTAGTTTTTTAAATTTTTTTTTATCATGGGGTTTTGACGTCATGCGCATTGATTCCATTATTAGGAAAGACAATGAAGACAAGTCCATCTAAAGAAAAGAAAACTTTCGGAAGATAAGATAAAAACATCTATTTTAACATAGAGTAGAGTCCCGCTAATCTGGATCCCGCTTGTTCGGACATCCGGTTAATTAGGAAGGCATATTTTTTAAAAAATAGGATATTCTAATTTTACTGAGAGGTCAGTACGAAAATAATGCGCGCACCCTGTTACTATGCTGTGTTAACTAAGCTGTGTGAAAAATTGTATGTATTTATGAAAAAAAACATAGTTTTATAGTTTTACCCATCTAAAACTTGTATTACGTGTATATATTACTTGTATTACGTGTCTACCTGTAACCATTACGGTTAAAGGTAATCCGGACTAATGCAACCGGACTCAGTCCGGATCACCAGAAGTCCGGATTAAACGGAATTTGCCTAAAAATGCACGTAATACAAGCTTTAGATGGGTAAAAATATATAAAAATATGTGTTTTTTTTTTCATAAATGCATACGCATTATTTTGAATCATACTCTTTCTAAGACAAGGCCATTCAAATAAAAAGAAACTTTCTTAAGATAAAAACCACTATTTTAACATACAGTAGAGTCCCGCTAATATGGACGCCGTTTGTTCGGACATCCGGTTAATTCGGATGGGATATTTTAAAAAATAGGATATAATAATTTTACTGAGAGGTCAGTACGAAAATAATGCGCGCATCCTGTTACTATGCTGTGTTAACTAAGCTGTGTGAAAAATTGTATGTATTTAAGAAAAAAAACATATATTTTTATAGTTTTACCCACCTAAAACTTTTATTACGTGTATATATTAATTGTATTACGTGTCTACCTGTAACCATTACGGTTAAAGGTAATCCGGACTAATGCGACCGGACCCAGTCCGGATCACTAAAAGTCCGGATTAAGCGGAATTTGCCTAAAAATGCACGTAATACAAGTTTTAGATGGGTAAAACTATAAAATTATATGTTGTTTGTTCATAAATACATACAACTTTTCCCACAGCTTAGTTAAAACAGCATAGTAACAGGATGCGCGCATTATTTTCGTACTGACCTCTCAGTAAAATTAGTATATCCTATTTTTAAAAAAAAAATCCCGTCCGGATTAACCGGATGTCCGAACAAACGGAGTCCAGATTAGCGGGACTCTACTGTATGTTAAAATAGTGGTTTTTATCTTAAGAAAGTTTCCTTTTATTTCAATGGCCTTGTCTTAGGAGGAGTATGATTCAAAATAATGTGTATGTGTTTATAAAAAAAGCAACACATATTTTTATATATTTTTACCCATCTAAAGCTTGTATTACGTACATTTTTAGGCAAATTCCGTTTAATCCGGACTTTCGGTGATCCGAAGAGGGTCCGGTCCCATCTAGTCCGGATTACCGGAATTCTAATGTAATATTTTTATAAGATGGATTATATCTGCAAACTGCGAATGTAAAAATCCTTCAAACCGCTCTACAGGACAGACCGCTGGGCATAGAGCTACTGCATTTGGCAGATAGTTACTTCTGGTATAATAGGTGCTCACTAAGAGAAGATTTTTCAAAATTTTAATTTGAATTTCCAGTAAAAAGATAATTGAAATGTTAACGTTTTTCCCTAATAACATTGAAGCATATCATCACTCAAAAAAGCATTTTTTTAGCATCCAGTGGCTGCTCGTCAGCTCAGAAACAAGCAATACTGCAAAAGTTCTATAGACCTAAGTTGTAGGAAATTTTGTACTGATTATTTTGGTATATAATGATGCGATATAATAAAAACTGATAGTTTTTAAATTATAATCAAATTTGGGAATTTTTTAAAAAATTTTTTTGGCTATAACTAAAATTCCAACAAATGTTTATGGTGGCAAGCATTAGATTCATAATCAGCACCCTAAAAACATAAAGGAGCAAAAAATGACAACTCCACCAGAATTTCATTTTTAAAAAAACAACTTAATGTCTGGACTAATGAGAAAAAGCGGATGTCGTGCCAAACGAGAGCTGAAGAAAACACAGCTCAAGTGCATGTAATTTTAAATGGATAAAGGGTTGCTATTTCTCCCGACTGAGCCCTCAGCTTTGCTCAGAACGCAAATTTTGATCTTTGGGAGAGGCAAAACTCTATGCATCTCTGATCTGTCTCTCTCTTAATTCTTGATTCATTTTCAAACTTCCTTTAACGTTTTTTTATTTCTTTTTTGCCATTTTTGTTGATCATTGAACTCTAAAAGTGTAAAAGTAAGCAAATCAGAATAAAAACGCAAATACAGGATTTTAAAATAAGTTCAGGGAGGACTGCAGCTCTAATGGACGAGCCGCCACTGATAGCACTTTAAAAATAAAAATAATAACTTTTTAGTAATATCATTTTTAGTTTTATCATTTTCGTTAAGTTTCATTTCCGTAAATCTTTTACCTCTAGTTTTAATAAATTGTTGTTATTTCCTCTAGTTTTAATAAATGTTAAAAATATTTTCATTTCCATTTAAATTAACAAAATATTAAGAGCTTATAATGAAAATTTGGGAAACTTTTTCAACATGAAATACATTACACATTGCATACATACACTGGTGTGCAAAAATTAAGGACTATTTCGTAAAATGCGAGAAATTTGCAATTAATAAGAAAATTCAGTCCTGTGACATTCAATCGAGTATCATACATATTTTACAGTGAAGATTCGGCCACGAGGGCAATTAGGGGACGATCAGAAAGTGATGAAGACGGAAAGGGATTTCGTCTTATCCCGTTTCACAGAAAGCTGATAACGAGATGAAACTTTCATCAATGGTTATGTTTGATGTACGTAATATCTAAAAGAATTTTCGTAAACATGGCACAAATATTTGGGAAGATATCAAGGTTTCTTTAAAAAATCCCAAATTTTTCCGAGTGTTTTTTGCTTATAACATGCATAGTTTTAATTGAAATTATAAGAAATTTGCAGGACACTTGACAATGTGTTCAAGAAGTATGGTATTAAAATTTGAAGTACATATGTTGAATATTAGAGGAAATATTAGTGTTTGTACTATATAATTGTTTACTGCGGATGTACGAGACGCAGTGTAATTTGTCTTTTATAACTTCAAAGCCAGATATATAGAGCAACTTTTAAAAAAATTCCAGTTTAATCCCGTTAAAATTCATAAAGATGGCGGCATTTCAGTGAGGTGAATTTAAATTTCTCTTTGAGAGAAGTAAATATTTTGACATCGTTGCTTTCCAGAAAATCATTTAGGGCTGGAAATGCGTCAAAACAATTTTTCCCACTTCTTTAGCCTATGTTTTGTTTGAAGTTTAATTATAATTGCTTCTACCTTGTTTTGTACAAAAAATTTATGACGTCCTTGCCCTGCAGTGTTAAGTTGAGAGCACTGAGAGCACTGAGAATATCTGCTAAATATGCCAACCGTTTCAACCAATTTTCATCGGTCACACAGCCTAAGTAGTAACTTGCATGTTTTCCATCACAATGTCCCTCTTTAAGGAAGACGATGAGTTTGTCCCGGGGTTTAAACAATCTTGACAACACTTTACCTCTCGACAGCCACCGAACTTCACAGTGAAGTAAAATTTGTTCGTGTTTACTGCCCATTTCATCGCACAAAACACCGAACACTCGGGAATTCTTAGGTCTTGCTTTGATAAAGTTGACAATTTTTACTGCATCGTCAAGAGCTTTTTCAGACACTTGTCCAAACCTTTAAGTGTAAGAGCTTCTATATGTATGCTACAATGAGTCCATTGAACCAAAGGGGCAATCGACTTCACCTTGGTGACTAAACCAGTATGAATTCCCGAAAAGCGACATCTACTCATTATTTTTGCCGCATATAACTGATAAGATACTAAGCTATTTTGTTTGTTTCGTGTCGAAGATTTTTACATTGTTGATTTAGACTTAGAAAAATTTATCTTTTTGATTTCAAAGAAATCGAGAGACTTTTACACATATTCAGGATGTTTGGTTGGTAAATACCTTTCAAGTCATCAGTTGTCAAACCTACACACTTTGACCAATATACTTCATTTTATTTTATAAAATTGTCAATATATTGGAAAATCTCTTCGGCAGTTGTATTCGTAGGCAAAGGCTGGCAAAGCAATATTTCTTCTTCAATATTTCCATTGAACTTAAAACGACCAAAAGTTAATAAATTAGCCTGGGCAGAAAGGTCTGTACTTTCATCATGCTGCAGCGAGAAATATTCGTTTTATTTCAAAACAGTCATCACAGCTTCTTTCACACTTTCGGACATTTCATCAATTCTTCTTTTTGAAGTTGTGTTTGATAAAGGAATTTCATTTATTTTGTCGGTACACTTTTCATCAAATAAAGCATTACTTATTATTTTTTCCGCAGATAACTGATAAGAAACTAAGCTGTTTTGTTTGTTTTGTGTTGAAGATTTTTCCAGCGTCGATTTAGTCATAGAAAAATTTCTCTTTTTGATTTCAAAGAAATCGGGAGACTTTTCCACATATTCAGAATGTTTGGTTGATAAATACCTTTCAATTTATGATAGTTTCACACATTCATTGGACAGCGTTTCAAAACAAATCATACACTGAGGGAAGGCTTTACCTCAGAACCAGAAGATACAAACCCGTATTTTAAAAAATCAGGGTTATATTTACGAAAACACATTTTTTAAAGTTCTTTTGCTTTTTTACTACAATTTGTACTTGATATTGATTTACTAATACTCTCACTACTTGTATAATGAGATGTGGAAGTTCCTTCATCAGTTGACAGCTACTTCTGACGGCAAGACCCATTCCGAAACAAGATGTGGAAGTTCCTTCATCAGTTGACAGCTACCTTTGACGGCAAGACCCATTCCGAAATCAACCATCCATATTGACGAGAAGTAAAAATAATTCACAACGGACAGAGCAACAACACAGCAAAAGCCATACTCGTGCATAGAGTAGTTGAGAGGAGAGCGTTGACCGTTGGAGCGGCTGACGATTCTTGAAGCTCCCCTCGTAATATTCATTGAGCTTTTATTTTGTATTAATTCTTATTAAACGAGGTGTCTAGTGCTTGTGCGTCCACTTTTAACTGTAACCTGTTTTAATTGTTAATTGAACGAGAGTTTTTGCTTTGGTTACGCTTCTTCTAGTAACAAACGTGTAAGATGGAACGAATGACTTTGGTTATTTTCAGTGGCGAATCCAGAATTCGGGTCTGGGGGGGCTGAGGTCATAAAAATTTTCTATCGTCGTGACGAATGTCAAACCTCATGGCTTATGTAAACCAAAACACTTTAACTTTACTCACCTGACAATAAGAATCATAAAGAACAATACAATACTTTCGATAATTTAATAAAAAATACAATGAAATAACTAGCCAAAAAATGCTTTCGCCCGCGTCAACTCTACAAGTGGAATGACTAGAAAAGTAGAAAAATTTTGAGCCTGTCAAGCCCGAAAGCAATGTGTTGTGTTTTGTTCTGATTATGTAAAAGAATGAAGCTTTATTATGTGTAGTTTTTTGAGACCATGCATACTTATTTTCTGCACATCAATATATTACATTCAGGTCAATAAATTCTCTGCGATGAACTGATATTGTATATCATCAATTGAGATAAGTACTGCTTTCGAATGATATACAGTAAAGCACCGTTTATATACTAATGTGCAAAAATTAAGGACCATTTC
The DNA here is from genome assembly GCA_013235015.1 of Araneus ventricosus. NCBI lineage: Eukaryota > Metazoa > Arthropoda > Arachnida > Araneae > Araneidae > Araneus > Araneus ventricosus. The sequence goes on from BGPR01000777.1 coordinate 215,478, forward strand.
GTAAAATGCGAGAAATTTACAATTTATACGAAAACTATGGTTCTAAATCAGCTGCAGAGAATGTTGTAACATAGAATAGAGTATCATGAATATTTTACAGTGAAGAATCCGCCACGAGGGCAACTGGGGGGCGACCAAAAAGTGATGAAGAAGGAAAAGGATTTAGACTCATCCCGTTTCACAGAAAGCTGATAAAGTGATGAAACTGTCACCCAATGGCTATGTTTATATGCATTTTCATAAACATACAACAAATATTCGAGAAGATATAAAGGTTTCTTTAAAAAATTCCAAATTTTCCTTTATGTCTTCTGCTTATAACATGCAGAGTTTTCATTCAAATCATGCGACACTTGCAGAACACTCGGCAATATATTGCAGAAGTATTGTATTAAAATTTGAAGTAAATTCGTTGAATATTAGAGGAAATATGAATATTTGTACTAAATAATTTTTACTGCGCATGTACGAGACGTAGAGTAATTTTTCTTTCAGAACTTCAAAGCCAGATATCCAGAGCAACTTATAAAAAAAATTCCAGTTGAATGCCGTTAAAATTCAGAAGGATGTCGGCATTTCATTGAGGTGAATTTAAATTTCTCTTTGAGAAAAGCTAAGTGATGAGGGTTTCTCCACAAATTGATACTTTCGAAACTTGAATCTTCCACCTTGTGATTGAATTTTGTGTGAAACCGTGAATGCCATACGATTCTCCAGAACTGATTTCGAACCACAGTTTTCGTATGAATTGCACATTTCTCACATTTTACGAAATGGCCCTTAATTTTTGCACACCAGTGTACCTTCTCATTTATACGTCGTTTCATCACAGTCCCGATTCTTTCGTATTCATTGCAATGATAGTGTACATCATTTATGCGACAGAAAGCATCGGTTATACTTCGTTTTCGCCCCTTTTAAAATGTGGAAATTTCCTACTTTTTAGAACGTGAACTGTGATGAACTTCGAAATGACTCACAGTTTATGAATAACTAGAAGCCAAATTGCCGGTGCTAATTTAAGCAATGACGAAGAGGTTATTCCACCTTTCTTTAAAGACGCAATAGACTCCATTGAAAAACTTCGAACTTATTTCTTTTGTGAAAAGAATAGTGAAAAAACATTCAATAAACTTAACTCTTTTCATAATGCTGTAATTAATATTCACGGACAATCAGCACGTACGACGACGGTTAAATATTCTTTTAATTAAACGCCTACCTGTATGTACATAAATCATATATGTATAATTATTACTCAAGATATGCAGTAAAGGAATGATATTTCTCACTTTTATGATAAATTCTTAGTTTCAAAATTTTATTATTGTTTTGTACTAATAATAATCTACTAGTAATATATTTATAATTAATACTTTTAAATGAATTTGCATTAGTATCATAAATTCGTAATAATCAAAGTTGTTTGGTTAAATTTGGATTATACATCGTTTTACGTCAGTCCCTTGAAAGACGTATAAACGGTGCTTTACACTACATGTTTTTTTCTGATGACAGATTAGTTTATGTTACAACATATTTGCTACACTTGTTGTTTTATACTATATATGTCATTTAACGTCAGTCCCTTGAAAGACGTATAAACGGTGCTTTACAATATATGCTTTTTCTGATGACAGATTACTTCATGTTACAACATATTTGCTACACTTGTTGTTTTATACTTTATATGTCATTTTACGTCAGTCCCTTGAAAGACGTATAAACGGTGCTTTACAATATATGCTTTTTCTGATGAGAGATTACTTCATGTTACAACATATTTGCTACACTTGTTGTTTTATACTTTATATGTCGTTTTAAGTCAGTCCCTTGAAAGACGTATAAACGGTGCTTTACAATATATGCTTTTTCTGATGACCGATTACTTCATGTTACAACATATTTGCTACACTTGTTGTTTTATACTTTACTAGCTGTTACCCGCGACTTCGTGCGCGAAGAATTTGAATTATTCTTTTTTTTAATTCACGAATGTAAATGTTTTGTTGCATTTTGAAACGGGAAAGGAAAAGTTCTGACGGTTGATAATACTTAATTGGACGGCTGACAGGAGTGTACTGTACATGTATGCTGATATAGTTATGTAAATTGTTTACCTATGATGATATACTTTTGTATACCGCGTTATTCGCACGGATGTAGAGGTTGTGTTGGCTGTACACACGTGAACAGGCCACATATAGTTGCCCATGGGAAAAATATGGTTTTTCCAAATGTACGCCTGCCACTTTCAGTGTCTGGCCCTGAGCCTCGCAAATGATATTTTTACAGGGATTTGTTACCTTTTGAACTGAGATGATAAATCCTTCGGTATTATGGGGAGGCGTGGAATTAAAACACTCTCTCTTCTCCCTATATCAGTCATAACAGTAGCTTTCACGACGTTTGTACCTAGGTGTGTAATTTTTAACCGTGTACCATTGCGCAGTCTAGGTATATCGAGGCTACGTATTAGGAGTACTGGCACACCGACTATCATTCTAGGCTTGTCGGAAGGTGCCCCTGACAATTCTAAGATCTTGAAGAGCTCTACAGAATATGATGCTCCTTGTTAATGCCCATTACCGTATCTACAGAAGGATATTCTGTAATATCTCACTGTGAAAATTAAACAAAACATCGAGAGAATAATTCACTAACGTCATTGGATCACTGTGTAACCGTATTAAAAGCTGTAAATGCTACCACAACAGGAAACCGGAAGTGTAAAGTCTCCTTTGTTGTTTATAGTCAAAGAAAGCAATATTTTCTTATATTAATTTTAACACTGGCAAAATCCCGCGCGCGAAACAGTAATTTGGCTTGAATTTATTTCTATAAGAATAAAAAGTATTATTAGAAATTACGTTAAAAATATTTTTAAACCTTTATCGCAATCGGAGAAAATATTTCATCGCAATGGCATTAATAGCATTAAAAAGATCATTTTCTGGTCTTTAAAATGGCATAAAAATAATTGCTGTCTAATAAAGATTTCAGAAGTTATTGGCAAAAAAACGTCTAAGCATTAGGCTTAAAAGCGGTTAATGTTCGTTATTTAATTAAATATCTTAAGAAC
>BGPR01000777.1:223559-235642 GCA_013235015.1 Araneus ventricosus
TTTGCTTGCCTTCATCATTCCATTATATGCGATACTCTTTCATATGCAGATTTGCGGCATTGAACAGTATTTCGGGACCCAACTCACATCACCGTTCTGACAGTGGTGGGCAAGGGAAGTTTAGATGCCCTGGAAGCTACTATTTTGGGCACTCATAGACAATATTTTTGCATTTATTTTAAGTTTTTAATACCAGAGGTTTGACGAATCAGACTGGGGAAGACGAAAAATAAATATTGAGTCCCGTGTTCTATTTACCCTCGCTACCCACTGATTTTAAGTATCATACAGCTTTTAAGAAGTGATTTTTATTTACTTACGAAAAAATACTAATTTTTCTTGTTTTTTCATTAACTTAATTTCTTTAATATGGGTTAGAACGCATGAGTGAATGGAAGAACGAATGAACGAAGAATAAATCTTTGAGTGAGATATCTGATGTGACTAATAAAGAACTCCTTTATTAGTCACATCAGACATCTCACTCAATTTTCACATTAATGAACTTCCTTTGTAGGTAACCCTAAAATTTATGCTTAAGTCAATCCTCTAGTAAAGGATCAAACTAATAATCCAACTAGGTTTCGGAGATTGTGGACCAACGAGTCCCTACACTAAGGTGAAATACCCGTCTTTTGTGATATGAATATATCTGTCTTGTTCATGATCAATTTTTAGGCTTCATTATTAAAGTTTAATTTTTTATTATTTAGGCCTAATCATTAATTATTTAGTCTTAATTATTAATTATTTAAGCTTAATTATTAAGGAACAGTTTTTAATATTTATGGAGAATAGTAAAGTAGCTTGAAAAGTCTAGTCAGCAAATATTTTTTTTTATAAATATAGAAACACATAAAGAAACATAACCCATTTTGCACATGCACGACTTTTATTGAAAAATATTTCTCTGTAAAACATCTAAAATAAATAATAATTTTATGAATAAAAGCAATCACATTTAAAATAAATACACAGCCTTCTTAAAACCTTTTAAATGTACAAATAGATGCCACTGAACGCATAAACAATTTCTGACACGTACAAACACGTTCAACACAACACAAGTCTTGCATTTTTAAAACATCTTATAATGGTTAAGCAATAACTAATACTTGTTAAGCTCTAAAGTTGTGAATATAATAAATGTCTCTCTAACTATAATATATATAATATCGTCAGAGATTTTTGTTAATATTATATTGTAACTTTAAGCAAAATAGTGTATGATTTCACTGTTAAAATATGCAAGGTTCTTCTTTATACATATATCAATAAATTGCCCTTAATTATTAAATCATCTTTTGAAAAATCGGAAATTAATTTTTAAAAATTAATAATACAGTTATTTTACTATATAATAGCAATATGTCTTCATTATTAAATAAGTTATTTGCATATTACACTTGCTCCTCATAATTCTTGCTGAAAAGAATCTTGTTTTATAATATGACTATGTAAGGCACAAATGAAATTGTTGGATAATCTTTGAAATGTTAAATAATCTGATGATTTTGTACTTGTGATTAAGCACCAGTTATTTAAAGAGGAATTAAATCATCCATATAGAATAATTGAATTAACTAATAAATTATTTATCTTTGCAGAAGAATTGAATCAAGTAATAAATGATCTATCTTTGCAGATGAATTCAATAAAGATATCTGTACACATGAATTAAATCACATTATAAATATTTATCTTTGCAAATGTCCCTTCATGTTAAATATCTTAGTTCAATTAAATAATAAATTTTTATCGAAAGATGATTTGGATTATGTATCTTCAAATGAGATTTAGTTTTCGATGGAAAATTAAATATTCACAACAGTTCTACAGCAAACAAAATTGATCGTCTTCTTTCTCCCTCCTCAACAACTGATGACGGGTCTTGGTGGTGGGATCTTTTATTGCATTTGGCGAGTGGATGCGATCTTTATGACGACTGCACGGGTTCGACAGGCCTGTAATCCAGGAACTCTTTGCACCAGGCGGCGACTCCGATCTTGTTCTGGCAGCACAATGGGAAAACGACTTCGTTTTTGGTGACTTTGGCGCACTTTTCACACAAGTTCCGCACTTCGCCGCCGTGTCTGAAACAAAAAAAATGTAGACGATCATTATCAGATTTTCTACGAAGTGGAACATTAATATTTGCAAATAATAGGGACACTTCATGAAAGAAGGAACTACTGTTGTTTCCGTCCAAACTCATGGAGAGCAGTGGAGCGGAATTCGTATTTTAATGTCCGTCGAATAAGAAAGTGCAAGCATATCCCTTGTTCACGATCACAACATTTATTTTACGATCACACACACAGAACTATATGATGTGCACTACAAAATAGTTTCAGGCTCCTACTCTTATATTTCCACAAACAAATTTTCCCTAGTATTTAAGTAGCAAGAATTTGAACTATCAGTGTGCATATTTTAAATATAATCATGGTTCTAATACTCACATATTTTGGCAACCATTGATCGCCAAAATGCCAATTTACAGTTCAAAGGCGCCAACATCTGTTCAGCAACGGATTCCGAGACTACCACATTTGGACGATTTTACTCCGGAAAGGGGTGTCAGGCAATGAGTCATATGAGCGCATTTCCGGAGTTCTTTGTTAGATCTCGATAACACCACCCTTCCATTCTTCACTTTCCCCCTATTTTGAAGAAAATAACTCCGCCCGGCGCATGCGCAAAAGCGAGGAGGGTTTCCGAATCAGTTGCTATACAATATTGGGAGTGATTCTGCTGATGCGCACTACAAAATAGTTTCAGTCTTCTACTCTTATATTTCCACAAACAAATTTTCTCTAGTATTTAAGTAGTAAGAATCAATGTGCATATTTTAAAAATTATCATGCTTCTAAGCAAAAATAGATACTATACTTTTAATTTATTATTATTTTATTTCTCATCCTTTTGTGTAGAGTTATTGTTTTTTATTATTATTTTGCGAGTAGTCATGCCATGTTTTTGGCATGGTACGTCGTTGTTTCTTCTTGTAAAATAAGTATTAAAACAAAGGCGAACAAAAACTGCCATCTGAATAGAAATTGTCTGTTTAGAGCTTCAGCTAATGAATCATATAGAAAAGGAGAATCATTAGTTAACTCGGAAAAAAATAGATCAAATGTTCGTAGAAACTCAAGTATCTAAAATTGTTTACGTATTAACAAAGACGGAGCAAAGATATGTGTTTCTTGAACACAACCTATCTCAATTTTTTCTTATGTGTATAGGCTAAAACATATGAGCTACAATACAAAATTAGAATACTTATTAATTCTGTAAATAATTTTAAAATAATTAGCTTAATAATTAAATCAATAACATATTAGTGTCACAAGAATAATTGTCAGCAAACTTAGATCAAATACGATAACAATCCTACAGTCAATTTAATGACTTTAAGACGGTAACTATTATTGCAACATAATACAAATAAAATTATACTAAGGGACACGACCCAGATAATCGAAAAGTAACGCGCTGAATTATATAAAAGGCATATAATCCCATGAATGCTTATGATATAATAAAGAAGCATATCTATCATATATTCACTGCATATGTTTAGCAATAATGAGAGATTAGTACGACGATTTACAATATTAAAAAAGAATATTGATCTCTTTTTCTGAGAGCGCAAAAGCGATAATAAAATGTTGTCTAGTTCTTTGTTGTCAACAACCAGTGATAATTTTGGAAGAAACAAAAAATAATTGTTGTAATGAGAAATTCCGTATTCTCCAAACTATTTTTTAAGCGCAACAGGATTATTAAAAGGTACTATTATAATCAAGCATGTAATGATAATGCATGAACAACGCTCAAAATACGGAAATCTAGTGTCTTTTGAGAATTTTTTTCAACCAAAAGAAACCTGAGTTTAAGTGTCAAATCAAATTTTTGCTTGTTTGCATAGCTTTTTTGATTAAATACTATTTTCATTTTTATTCATTTATGTTGTTACTAAAGTGGCTTTTTTGTGTCATCTTTTCAGAAAATTCTTAACCCTCTAAGCGTTTGAACCGTATTTTTCCGTTTTTCATGTTCACTTCAAAAGCAGATGATTAATAGTAAAATTTCTTAAACTATCATGGATAAGTACAGAAAAAGTTTTTTAAAAAATTGTCAATAATAAAATTATATAATTCGTTGTTATTCTTATGAGCTTCTACAATTTTAATTTTCTCATTGATATCCTTAAAGAGAAAACGAAAAAAAAGTTAACTTCAAAGAAGTTTTAATTTAAAAGATTACTGGTTGTTTATATCTCTGAACTTTGGAAATATATTTTAAAATCATGGACTTCAGTCTAGAAGAAATTTCGACTGAACTGCATTTAAAATCCAGTTAGTAATTTTTACTATCTTTCCTGTAATTAAATCCCCATTATACAATTAAGCAAAACTATAAGGATATTACTATAAAATAAATGTATTATAAGGATATTATTAAATAAATATATTATAAGGATATTAGTATTAAATAAATGCATTATAAGGATATTACTATTAAATAAATGCATTATAATGATATTATTAAATAAATGCATTATGAGGATATTACTATTAAATAAATGCAATATAAGGATATTATAAAATAAATACATTATAAGGATATTACTAATAAATAAATGCATTATAAGGATATTACTATTAAATAAATGCATTATAATGATATTGTGAGAAGTGATCATAAGTTCCTTTCAATAAATCGTGAAAAAAAGCAAAAAGTTTGCAAGAATATGATACACATTGTAATCATTATTATTAATTTTTCCATTTAAGATTCTAATATGTTTATTTGTTCAAAATGTTTCGTTTAGTGTTGCTAAGATCAATTTAATAAATTGTTATAAGATAATCATGATAAATATTTTAAAGAGTACAAAGATGTGTCTCTGTAAATATGTAAATTTTAAACATCATTTCTTTTTCATATATCTGAACTTTTAAACAGGAAACATTTTCAACTTTAAGAATGGAATGTTCTAGCGTCCGGACATACCTGCATTTATTGTCCTTGCTGTTGATGAATCCATCGTCATCTTTAAACATTTTCACATATTCTTCCCATTTGCTGTATTGCACGGGAGACGACTGGACTTCGAGGCTTGTGAGAGCAAGTACAATGGCCAACGCCCAGAAAGTCACGGTAATATATGAGGTACGCATCTGAAATAAAAACGGATTATTAATCTCTAATTCAGAAAATTGGAAGTGTTCTTCCTTCAATTTTCTCGTACACTTCCATGCAGCATTCTGAGCTGAAGACCATTTTTATTGAAAATTATATATTTTAATTGACTGATTAAGTCCGAAACTTGATACAGATCTACAGTCCGCATACCAAATTTCATTCGTCGAGCTCGTTTCGTTTTGAGTTATCATGTTCACATACACACAGATCGGTGGTCTACGTTTTGACAGATTGGATTCAAAATCTGATATATATATACAATTTTGATCTTAAGACCAAATGTCGAATTTCTTTCATCTAGCTCATTGGTTTTTGAGTCATCATATTCGGATTCCCGTCGTCAGATTTTATTCAAAATTTGATAGACATCTACAATTTGGGTTTTAAGACCACATTAAAGTACTAATACTGAAAAGTACAGTACTAAAAATGTACTAATTCTAAAAAACGAAGCAAAGAAAATTTTTTAAATATTCTTGAAAATATCTCTTAATTTAATTTAACTTTCCAAAATTAATAGGGTTAAATAGAAATGCCCTATTTCTGCATTATCTTGATTATTAAATAAATTGGCTGACTATTAAATCCGCTAAAGATTTCTTCCATTTACTTTAAAGTGAATCGAAATCCTTCAGTAAAAGAACTTCATTTGAATGGAATGGTACATTAAAAAGAAAAATATAACAGTACCACAACCATTCTGACGTAGACTTACGTCTCTCCATAATGGTCTAATGGTGTATCGGGAAAGGGAAAAATTATGACGCTTTTCGTGGTATTTTTAAACGCTTATAGCTCCATAAGAAAATAGTATAGAGAGTTGATTTTAGTTTCATTTAACAGAGAAAGATTGACACTAAAGATTGCAAAAAGAATTTTAGAATTTGGAATAACGGTTTAGTCACAGTCCAGCTGCAAAGTTGGTGAAAATCATGAAAAATTTTGATGACGTCACAACGACCGATGCGCGCGCATGCAGACTAAGGCAATTGATTCATCGATAGCGCGAAATATTACTCAAGAATTGTTGAATTACGTCGAATTTCGTGTTAAAGTCAAGCGCTTATAACTAAGCAACCAAATAACATAGAGAGGTGGTTTTAGTTGCATTTAACAGAGAAAGGTAAACATTGAAGATTGCAAATATAATTTTAGAATTTGTAATTACGGTTTAGTCACAGTCGAGTTGCAAAGTTGATGAAACTCACGAAGAATGTTATATAGATAAAGTCACATAGTCACACTAGACTAATAGTCACTATAGACTATAGAGTTAATAGTCACATAGAGAGCTACTTTAGTCACAGAGAGTCACCGTTGAGTAAGGTAAGTAAGTCTACGCCCCTCAATCCCAGCGGCCGTTTCGCAGAATCAGCCTACCGTCGAATTTTTTTATGACTTTTTTAAGTAGTATTATGTAGAATAAAGTTTTCTTTAACGGTTAACTAATGATGAGAGTTAAATTTAAATCGGTATTCATAATAAGGTTAAAAAATATCGCGAGAAAATAATACTTATGCTTAAAAATATATCTATTAATGACTATACAAAACTTTCATATCATTTTTAGGACTTTTGTGAATAATATTGCGTTGAATACGATTTGCTAGTATCATTTCATTAATAAAGTGCAGTGCTTAAATTCTCTTCTACGTTAAGATATTGACAAACCTGGAAATTATATTTGAAATGCAATTTCATTCTTGAGAGACATCATATTCAGCATAAGAATGCTATTCCCCTTTTTTTAGTTCTATACATATCAAATTAGTAAATATTTAAATTAAAGATATAAAGAAGCCGTTAAATAAAATTGTAGAACGTGAAATAAAGTTATTAATCATGTATTAAGTTCATGAAATCTCTTTATTTCAATCATCGCAATTACTTTCTATATTTTAAAAATATTATTATTACTGTTATCCTCTTATTTGCCATGACTATTGATACCGAATGAATCTCATTAATTGCACTGTTAATAATTTATAATTTCGGAATAAAAATGTTAATTTTCAATTAAACTTTTCAATTTTCTTGGTAGAAAAGTAACATGCTATGGAATTTGCGGAACATTCTCACAAAAAACAAATAAATTTTACTACTTAGAAAATTCTATTTTAAATTATTAATGAAAGTAAAATGTTACAATGTAAGATAATTACAATAAATTCGAATGAAATCTCGAGTCTAGGTATTCTGAAAATAATAACGTATCTTTCAGAAAAATAAGTTAATAAGGATAATTTCTATCGATAATCTAGTTTCTAAGCATCAAGCTAAAAATACGAATTTAAAAACTACTAGATAAAGGGAAAAAGAGAACAGTAAAAATAAGACTTTTAACACACATTAATACGCATGATTATGTGTATTACATCATGAGGAAAAAGAAAATATCTATTAACACTTTTTTCTGCTAATTTAAGACTTGCCTATAACCTCATAATATGACAAAGAGAACTATGCTTACTATGAACGAATATGGACTCTCTGCTACAGCAAACGAAAAGGCCCAGCTGTTTGTTCTTCAATCGATTTTTAACTCAATTCTGATCGGTCAGCAAGTGGCACGACTTTATATATCGTACCGATTGCACGTGCAGGGCCATGTATGTGGGTTAGGGACCTTTATCAAATTTGACCCCTTTTTCGAAGACACATCGTATCTGGTGACGAAATATTGAAGAGATTCACAGGCCATGTTTTCGATACCAAAGGTTCATGGGAACACACGAAAGAAACTTTTCTCTGAAGATGACCATATCTGTGTCATATTAATTTAGAAACTCTGTGACATTACCCTCGTTTCTCCTTCAAACTAATACGAGGCCTTGGATACCATGCTGTTCGAACTTATATAAGATTGGATGTACCAGTTACAGCAAAGGCTGTTAAGATCAATAATCTATTTCAATGAAACTTTTTTAAACAATGTTTCTTCTTCATCCATACGAAGGATATCTTCAAACGAGTATCCTTTCTCAATTATTTAAATCCTGGAGTGCTAATTTTTTAAAACTATTATTTAAATGCAACGTTTGCAAACATGCTGAAATACCATTGAAATGGAGAGAATCGTTATTTATGTGGAAAACATTATTAATATAACAGGATTCAACGCTATAATAGCACCAAGCAAGCACATTAACTTGCGAAAATTGAGGTATGCGTCAGAAAATAGACTTGTTTCCTACCCGCGGAAAGGGCTAAAGAATTACTTGGAAGGTTAAAGCATTTTCTTTATTTTAAACTACAGAGATTTAAGCAAATTAGATAATAAAAAAGAATAGTTTCAAATGAAATTGATTGGTTAAAAAATCATATTATGCAAGCGAACTTTAAAGCCAAGAAAATAAGTAAACAAATATAAAGCATGTTTCAATAATTAAATGCATCTTTGATTAAAGTATTTATAATTCTCCCAGTTTAGGATATTAAGTGTCCTTGGAACATGCAGGAGAAATTAGAGACAATTCAAAAGAAACCACAATAAAATACACACGAAATATTAAGTTCTGAAGGCGATGCATAATTTCTTCTCAAAATTTCCATTATTCATGTAATGTATCTGATAAATTAAAATTACATGATGTATATATTGCTGTGCAAACTTAGTCGAGAGTTTCACCATTTTGATTACTATTGAAGAACTTGACACAATGTACGGTAATAATTGAGTCGCTGAGAAGCAAAAGCGGATAAGTTCATTTATCGATGTCTTTTGGTTTTTTAAAATTTTGATGGAATCACTAACATTATTTTTAGTTATTAAAAGATTCACTCTTTACTTCATTAGAAGACTTTATATACTTTCAGAAATCATATTAATAAATTTAAAAATTTAAAAATTCTTGTATTAAAAAACATGAATTTTCTCAATTTTTTTTTCTGGACTTATCAGCATTGGCTTCTAAACGACTCAATTACTTCTATTTGCTTTTATAATACTTGAATGCATAATTATTTATGATTCCCGAAACATTTATTTAGCATAAAGAAATATTTTTCTGCCAGTTTAAAATCTTTTGGTGTCTTTTTGAGTTATAATAAAATTTGTTTCAACACGCTAAAAACATATCACTGTCTTGGAGTGTCAGCGGGTCAAAATAAGTGGGCTTGAATAAACGTTTCCGTTTTACTTAAAGCCGATGAGAACCGAGAGTAAGTAAAATATTAAATTCTTTCGTGTTTTTAATAAAGATTTAAAATTTTTATACACTTACAATAATGTGTAAAATTACAAGATATTCGTTCCTTGCGTACTCGTATAAGTTTCTTCTACATTTGAAATGTGTCCTAACGTTTTTTATTTCCTTAATATTATACTTGAAATCAACAGTCATAATAAATTTTCCTGTACTTCTTATTAATTGGCACATCCCAAACATATACTCACATTATAATATAATATCTTTATTTTGAATAGAACCTCGTGGTGAAAAACATGCCGACTCTAGCTTGCAAAGAGAGAATGATAATTGCTTTGTCCCCTTTTGTAACAAATTATAGCACCGTCCTATCGATTTTATTTCCTCAAACTATAGGACGCTAAATAAAATGTTTTGCTTGAGAACAAGAAATTCTTATATTTTTTTCTGTCCGAGCATTTAATTAGATATTTTCGATAGTTGGTGAAAGTAATTCAGGGCGTTGGGGTCGTAGGCCCCATCATCTTCAAGTCATGGTGAAAATATAGGCTTAACATTGGATGGTAATGCACTTATTAGTGTAGAAAAATAAAAGAAGGAATAAATTTACTTAGGTAAAATTCAAAAGGAGCGACAATAAATTGGGGTTTTTATTTGTTGCACTTACTTTAACTAGATGGGATTGACAGATCCCATATGTTGTTCTATAACAGACTGGTTTCATGAAAAAGTTTGAGAATAAAACAAAGGTTTAAGTATGAAATCTGCAGGTATTTGTGATATGGATGCCATGTCAAGTTCACCAATTGATATAAGCAATTGGTATTTGCAAAGTGTTCTGTCATGATTGCTTTGGAAACTTACTATTATCTACAGCATTCAAAGTTTAAAGAAAATTTCATCTGAAGATAGGAGAGCTGACAAAACAAAGAAATGTGTCAAATGTTTCATGCCAGATTTTCAGATGATAAGATCATGTTAAATTCTTTTAGTTCTCAAAGAGAACCGAAACGCTGACAGCTATTTAAATATTTTACTTTTAACCTAAACACCATGTATAACGCACAGCTTTAAGACTCTCATATTTGGTATCACCAATAAATTGGCTAAAAGAATTTTCGATGAAAAAAATATTATAAGTACAATACCGATGATGATAATCAAGGTTGGCATTTTAAAAAGAAATTGCATTTGAGTTAATTTTAGATACACATGGGCAGTGCAAATGCTATTTCAAATGACTTCCTCGAAAATAGTTGCAGCAAACTTCAATTATAAGTACAATATCGAAGATGATAATCAAGATTGCATGCAAGATTGAAGGCTGGTGTAAAGTATGAATGCAAGAATAAAATTGAAACATTCCGAATTTTCAGAATCATGAGATAAGTACATATAGGAACATAATATGCTTACTTACCTCACCAGTGTAGGATGAACAGTCAGTGACTGTAAACCTTGATGTGAAAATGAAACTGCTCAGAGTTCAATGGCACATGTTATTTGCTCTTAGATTCAATTTTTATATAAAGTTCACTTCCGGATATTTTCCATATTTTCCGAGAACCAATCACAAGAAGAGCTTTCCACTTTTAAACCAATTAGAACAGAGTTTTCGAAATAAAAAGACAGCAGGAGTGCAAATGAAAAAAAAGTTAGTCCAGAATTATCTAGAAATTATACAGTGTAACCCTTTGTTCACTTCGAGCAAGAAAACAGTCCTCAAGTATAATTTTTTTCGCACGTGTACAACATTCCACTTTTATCATAATGAATTGTAGATGCTAAACATTATGATGAAGTGCTAAAAAGTGGTCATAATCTTGAAAGACAGTGCTGGTGTATTCTGTCTAATACACAGATTTTTTTTAACAGTTTTGACGATTTACATCGATAAGATAAACTCTTTGAACCTTTGGTCTGAATTTCGAACGTAGGAAAAAAATTATTTTTCCTGAAAGATAGTTCTGTCATGATATAGAATTCGTAGAAGCTGTGTGAAACTGCTCGCGTATGATATTATGTGGTAAACAAGTTTTTATACTTCTTATGGTTTCAAAGCAGCAAGACATAACAGCCGCTGATACCGAAATAAATATTTTAAATCTTTGTATAAGCACTTCTGTAAAAATACAAATTACTTCATGAAATATACGTGCTATCTCTGTGATGTGTATATGCAACAATAAACTGTTTAATTTGCGCCATATTCGTATCCAAAATAGATCCGAATTCTTCGGTCACTTTTTACAAGTATTGTGCAGTGGTATTTTATACGCTAAATTTGGAATCAAGCTGAACCAAACTAGCTGGCCTCAAATTTTCACTAATTCTGCAAATCTCATGAAATGTTGGTAAACTCTAATAAAACTTAAAATAAGGTTCGAAGCCATAGAAGAAACTATTAATGACCGGCCACCACGTATCACAAAAGGGAACTTATACTACTTTCAAAATAGGTCCACGAAAGTACACCCCATCCAGATATCCCTCTTCAAATAGGAACGATCAATCATGAGAAAGGACTGTTAACCAATAATCTCTTTTCATATGATTTCACGGATTCAAGAATCTACCACCAAATCTCTTACTCGAGATGGTCCCCGGTTTTGTGAAGATATTGGTAAAATCAAACGTTTGAAAAATTGAATATCATTAAATTTAATTATAGTATGGTCAGCGGAATCATATGTTAGCTCATAGAATTGAATAAGTTCGAAAATT
>BGPR01000777.1:235652-245992 GCA_013235015.1 Araneus ventricosus
GTCTTTTTCCAATTCTATTCTGATGCTTCTCAGGCCCGCGGTAATGGCAAGACGCACTGACATCGTGCCGGGAACGGAATCCGAAGTTGGTCAAAAGTTACACTGTTTTAAACAATTTTTTTCAATGTGTACTAAACGTTTTATTAATCTCCTATATTTTCAGAGCATCGATGGAGTTTCTGTTTTAGATTACTTCTACGTCAATATCTGATGTTTACAGAAAAGTCTGTTTGAATCTTAGGATGACAGTCTGCTTAAATTTAGCTCTGAATCTGAATAGCAGAATGGCAATCAGAATAGCAGATAGGCAAGATCCCTAAGGTAAGACAATACTCGTTTGTAAACTTTTAATGACAGTAAAATTCACCAAAGCCATGGATGTAGGGATCCGCACTGCTTTTTTTACTTTCTCGTATACGAAGAGAAAGTATTGTAATCGTCAAAAAATTCGAACTCGAGATTTTGACGAATCTCCACGTTTTAGACCTCCCTGAGTCCGAAAAACACAATTTTGGAATTATGTCTGTATGTCTGTGAATACGATAACTCGAAAACTATTAGAGCTACGGGGATGAAATTTGGTATGTGGTCTTTAAACATAATTTGTAGGTTTCTGTCAAATTTTGGACAAAATTCGTCAAAGGGAAGTCTGTCAGTCTGTATGTCCACGGTCATGTGAACACTATAACTCAAAAACTTGAATAGCTAGATCGATAAAATTTGGTACACAGTTTTATCGTCATGAATGTAGGTCCGTATAAAATTTTGGGCCAAATCCGTCAAATGGTTGACTGCCTGTCGGTCCGTATAATCGCATACTTGTATCTCATAAGCCCTTTGGCTTAGATAAATAAAACTTGCTATCACGGATGCTAACATTAATTATAGATCTGTGCCCAATTTTCATCTCAATCGGTTAAAAAACAGGTGTTCAAATTGCATATTTAGTTCAAAATGCACATTACCACTGTGTGTTGGCGAGCGTTTCGCTTATTTCACTCAAGTTAGTATAGTTGGCGTTTGACCTTGGCAGTTTACGAATTAAATTGTAGCGAGTTGCTCACACGTGCTTCGGAAATTATGGCAACCTCCTGAACCTTAAATTCGTTCTGACATTCTCCAGATGGAAGGTATGGTGAAATCTTGCGTGATATCTGTAATAAGATTTCGTACTTAAAAACGTTAAATAAAGTTGTGGTACCTCAGCTCGCGTAAAGATTTACAACATACGCAATTTTTTTTTGAAAAATATTAAGTTTTGGGAAATTCATGTTTCATTGTAAATCACCATTCATAATTTTTTTCTCAAAATAACCAGGCCTTGGGTAAATACCCCAAGAATATTTACCTACCCACTTGGTGTTTACCCACCCCACATTACTGGTCGTATGCGAGAATGTTTCGGGGAGGCACTCCCGCTCGTTTAACAAGGAACAAGTAGCAAAAACTTGTGAAAACGAGATTAAAACAGCTCGATATTGGTCACACTTGTTAGGGCGTTCCGGTACTGTTTTTAGAGCGTCCCGGAACTGCTTGTTTTGCGACTACACCACTAATTAAAGCATTCCTAAATAACACATTTACGCATTCAGATATGGAATACATTAACTTACGTTTATACTACACAATGATTACAAATGAAACAGCAGATAAAACCAAGGAAAAAAGTTAATTTAACACGTTCACGCCGGCGCTCAGGTGTCCAGTTTCGTTTTCTAGCGAGACAAAAATCATAGCGACGAAACTAAAAACAGCAGACTTGAAATTTGCACAGTTTAAAGGAAACGGACTTCAGTTGTATCCCATGAAATTTCATAACAATCGATTGGATATTTCCTGATTTGTATTAATTTAGTTAATTCGTTCCCATTGTTCTCTATGGAGGGAACTATTGTAATCTGCGGAAAAGTTAATAATTAGTTGTATAAAACATAAAAAAATCTGATAAATTTTACCAAATGAAGGAAATAGCTTAAAAATAAGATTTGCGAAATTTTAGTAAAGTCTGGTAGGTTTTTTTGTTTTTGTTTTAAACATTCCAAATATTTGCAATGTTAAAATATATCTAATAAATAATTGTGCGATAAATTCAAATACCTTTCAAACCGATCAAAAAGTGAAAGAATTTCCTAAATATAATATAAATGTTATATAAATACCAGGAAGTCTTAAAAAATTACTTTTAAGAGTAAAATTGCCGCAGTTTTCACAAAAATATTATGAGAATTCAGGAAATGTTCCAAAACATTTTAATAACTAACTTCTAAACGTAATAGATAAGGGTTACGCTTTTCATCGTGTGAATTATGTTTTATATTATTTGACGCNTTTCATCGTGTGAATTATGTTTTATATTATTTGACGCTTTTCATCGTATGAATTATGATTTATATTATTTGACACTTTTCATCCTGTGAATTATGTTTTATATTATTTGTTATTTATGGAAAGTTTTCCTAATTTTATAGTCCTTTTAGCTGTAGCTGAAGACAGCTCTTGAGAGGTAGTCACTGAAGCATCCTAACAGTCTTTAAAATTTCAAATCGCGTTCTGAACAATTCCAAAATTTTCGCGTTTTCGGTGTGTTTATGTTAACTACTAAATCAGAAATAAATATTGAAATCGATTTAAAATACTTTTGAAACCATTCAGAGTTTATTTCTTAAAAAGTCCAAATGTATTTCAGAGGTACGACACTTTATCTGTAAAAGGTAACTTGACTCCGTACCATTATCGTATCCCAACCGTGAAACGGGACATTATGCCTTATGTTGAAAACATAATAAAAAATTTTTAAAAAATCGATTTAAAAGGAAAGGGTACATGGATAAATTATAAACATAGGGAGAAAATTTTTGTAATTTTTAAGTACATTTTATGCGTGTTTTGGGATAGTTTAATTAGCAATATTGAAACTTTTACGTTTGCATTCATTAAATTATATATAAAGCCTCCCTATTTTAGGAATAAAACTATCAAAAGGGAAACCATTCATCTTCACGGGAATATACCCGCAAAACAATTTCGTTTAAAAAGAAACTGTTTTCCTGCCCAGATAGAATTCTATATAACGAAATTTGTCTGCCTGACATACCAGTGACTGATGTTAGATAGACACAAGCCAAGAACAAGAAAATCTGTATCTTAGGATGCCTCAATACAGTATAGTATAGTATAGTATAGTATAGTATAGTATAGTATAGTATAGTATAGTATAGTATTTTCAAGCGTTTGACATAGAAAAATAGCTAATATTCAAAGCTATTCAATCACTAAAGTAAGGTTAAAATTTAGATAACGGAATAAAAATGTCATGAAGAATAAAATGACCACATTCCCGGATTAGGCTTTCACAGTAGGAAATAATAATAGGTCCCGAATTTTGACTGATTGTCTTGGATTGAAACACTTCCCCGTACTTGTTCTGAATTGAAATTAAATGTCTCGGATTTTCTCAAATTTCGCCCATAAGTAAATTTTTCATATTAAAATGGTTAGTTGGGTTAGTTTTTTTAAAAAATCTTCCTTTTAAATAAAAGTGAAGTAAATGTAAAATCCGTTACCCAACTTTTGCAATTCGTTTATAATGACTAGACTTTCCGGATCAATAGGTACAGTCCCAAGTTTCGACTTTTTGAGCTGAATAGCAAGAGTGCCCGAATTGGAACTAAATGTCCCAGACTGTCCCTTTTCTTCTTTTTTTTACTTAATAGCAAATACCTTGTATTAAAAAAGCTATGTTTAATTTTTTTAAAAAAGATAGCTTCTGAAGCTTCTAGCTTCCTAGCTTTAATTATATATGAATAGAATCACTATTATATGACATGTGTGGATGGATTAACCTGAAGGAAAATAAGTAGAATTCATAGCAAAATATATTATTTATACTTCTTCGTCTATTTTTTATATTTTTTAACAATTAACTATTTTATAGTTAAAGATTTTTAAAATTTATTTATTTATTTGCTTATCATTTGGATTTTGTTCAATAGCTTCTTCCTAGTCAACATCTCGAATTGCGCATCCGGGTTTTAGAGTATGATAGAATGAAATTCAAATAAATCTGGTCACTTTATGTGAAGTGAAGTTCAGGTTTCGAAATAAGTTTTAATTGAATCATAGGCCCATAAATACAACTAACTATATGCTAAACACTCAATTACTGTATTCAGTAGGTTACAAATGACGAATGAAAACAGGAGGAAATATTTCTGAACATGATTCTTATGCATTTCACCCTTTTTAGCTCATTGATGTCAAAAGGCCTCAATCAGTAATCTGCTTTTAATAATCATCATTTGCACTCATATTGGGTTTGCATATTTTGAGTGGCAACATGATCTGGATACAAATGAATAATTTCATTTAATTAATCAATTAATCTGGATGAAGTGAATAATTTTAAACATGAAATATTACTGATTTTTTTAAAATATTTAATTCCTTTTACCAATATGTAATAATTTGGGTTCCAGAGGGTTAAAAATATCTGGACATAGTTGACTCAAAATTAACTTTAAACACTAATAAGTGATCTTCTATGTCAGGGGTTCCCAACCCTTTTTGTGTCGCGTACCCCTTCATTAGTCTTTTCATATCCGCGTACCCCCATCCCCCAAACATCCCTCAATGCAAATAACTATTTATTAATAATGTTGAGGACTTATGTTAGCTAAGAGTCAAATGACTCGAATTAATAACATTTGAAGGACTTATTTTTGATTTTATATTTTATTCTACTTTCTTAATTGTATTCTAGTTCGGCATCAATACAAATGAAAAAAGTATTGCAATAAATTCGCATTGACTTTAAAACGTAGCTAAAAATTATACTTCGTAATAATAAGCTATTCAAGTGGAAGAAATTTTCCTTGAGCACGTCTCATAAAGATGAGTTTTATAAAATTGGGTTCACATGAAGACAGATATAACGTCATGTCTGGAGCTGTGAAAACCAGATATCGATGAATTACCAGGTTTCCATTTCCTTTCTTTTCTCTCATTTCGAGAGTAGGCTTTAGGACTTGCACAGCTTTCACCTTTACTTTTTCACACAAACTTGGAGAAACAAAATTCTGTAACTTTTAATCCCTTACGTTTTCTTGTTTCCGTCATTACCAACTTTGATTTCGCGTACCCCTAACTAGTCCTTCGCGTAACCCCCTAACTAGTCTTCGAGTACCCCTAACTAGTCCTTCTCGTACCCCTTAACTAGTCCTTCGCGTACTCCTAACTAGTTCTTCGCGTACCCCCTAACTAGTTCGTCGAGTACCCATAACTAGTCTTCCGCGTACGCCTAACTAGTCCTTCGCGTACGCCTCACTAGTCCTTCCTGGCTAGTCCTTCTCATACACAAAGGGGAACAAGTACCACAGGTTGGGAACCACTGTTTTGTATGATATGGGTGTAAAAGGGAATTGTATATGGTAACTGTATATGGTAATTTTATATGGTAATTGTATATAGTAACTGCATTTGGTAATATCATGACGCTCTTGGTACAGCTTTAAGATGCGCATAAAAACGCTCGACGTCATTGCCTGGAGATGCTGTCAGCTTTCTAAGCATTATCAACTTGAGGTATCCGCCTGTGTTCGGAGACATTTTTTTGGAAAATAACTTATATATATTTTTAATGTTATTTTTCAACTGCATATGTTTTAAAAATATGAAAATATTGTAAAATTAGGCCTTCAAGATAATATTTTTTTAAAAAACTGAGAAATTTGAAGAAAAATGACTAAAATATTTGCCTTACGCTAACAGACATAGACATAATGATATTCTAAATATACATAAATCCTTGTAGGAGCACATTTTTATGACAGTTATCTGTGTTATGGTCTAAAATATTTCTTGTACTTCAAAATACTTTTGAGATATAGCTGAACATAGTTACTAAACTGGTAATTTTTCATAAAAAATGCTTTTCGATTATATTTAAGCACTTAAAAATAATACTTGATTTTAAAATTGACCTTAGTTTTTAGAGGAAAACATCAAGCATATTACAGAAAACAATCTCAGAAAATTTCATATCAATATTTGAATAACTTTTTGAGAAATCATTGTTACGGTCGACAGTTTTCCTCAAAAATATCATTTCTTAGAAAACACATTTAAAATTTTCATTCAACATAAAATAATGCTTACAGTTCGGTAATAAAACAGCTGTAACTCCATTTGCAATTCACGTAGAGTAAAAAGTGAGACAGTTTTAGAAAGCTGGTTAAACAGGCTACAAAACTAAGTCATAAATTTTTTGATAATTTCATCAAACACGACGATTTTAAACCATTCGGATACCTTGATAACTTGCTATAATTATCTAATTAGTAAATCAATTTTAAAATTAAAATGTCGCTACATTTCCATAGAATACTATGAAATTTGCGACAAAATGAGTAAAATAACAGCATCTATTATTTCTCTCTTATATTCTGAGGAAGATAGTATCCCCTATTGTGATCTGAAACTGGCAAGTTTATTCAAAAATCTCTTTTCGAAGTCAAAAATGCTAGTTTTTCAGTTATTGATATTTAGTAAACTAAAGGCATTATTCAACTTTGTTTTTTAATGAACAAATGATATTATAGACTATCATAAACAATGTCATGTATCATTTTCAAAATAAATGCAAAGAACAGAACTGATAGATAGTTATTTAATAAAGTTATGCAGGTTTCTCTAAAGAATCGTCGCTCGACACAGTAATCACCTTACAGTTTTTTTTTTTTAAATCGGCACATCTCTCAACATATGATGTGATATGAAAGTTAATGAAAATGATGGATAAAATCTTAATTTGAAAGAAATAGATGTATTTTCCAATGTTTACTGTAATAAAGCTGCAACATTTTATATCAACTACAATAATCATAATAAAAATTGCACCAAAATAAATACATTGAACTTAGTGGGTACTTGTAAGGGGGGAAAAATCGAACTTTATCAATGTTTACCTCTTGAAATCACAAACAAAAGTTTTATCTTCTTATCAAAAAATAAATAATAATAGCTAAATAAGTAAAAGTTCAGTGAACTTACTGGGTAATATACTTACTGTTAAGAAGTTTAAACTAAATCTTATGGGTATTTACTTCTTGAAACTGAGAACAAATTCATTAATTTTCAAGAAAGCTTTAGTTATTATATCTATAGCGAAAGAAATACAATCTCTAATGAATGCCACTTAAATGCCAAGGAAAATCTGGAAAACTATACATAAATGTTTTCTTCTCTAAATCGAAGAAAAAAATTATTTTTTTAATCCGGACTGCAGAAATAATTTTAAAAAATAAGTGCGTCTAAATTTTTCCTTTATTAGCACTTCAAAAGACTGCAATTTACAAGACTATCAAACGGAACTGATATACACACGCACGTCAAAACAATTAAATAACCTTGATGGAAATGCGTGAAAGCATTTTTAAATTTTTTTATAGAAGACTAAAACAACTAAAAGCTACTACTTTCCAGGTCCGATATTGTAAATTATTGTTCGATATTATATAATATTATATGATACTGTACAATATTATACAATATTGCGAATATTGTTCAATATCGTACAATATTGTACAATATCTTTGTGCTACTAGGGTTACGGGGCTAGGCAGCTCAACGTTTTAACAAGTGCTTACAACGATGACAGAGAGCGAAAATTCTTTAGAAATGTAAAAAGTCTCACCAAAAATAGTAATACATTTGCAATTCCCTTACCTTTGGTGGGGATATTAGGGTGGAAAGCTTTGCAGGAGGCACGAAAGCTATCGGGTTTCAATTGCAGGATCGAATATTTTTTGCGTCCGCATGTGCTGAAGCCCACATTCTTAAAGACCGGTAAAATGGTCCGAAGTACCTCATATAGACGGGCTTCTGTCAAATCTTAACGTGCAAAAAGATAGCGCATATCGCATGCAATCGATTACATTTGGATTTTCTTTCGTAATTCCCAGACTCTCAATTTTTTCTGCCATTAATGGTCAAATGTCAGTTTTCTATTAAAAAAGAGTCGATAAAAGTTGCTATTTTGAGTGCCGTAACAAATTCCAAAGGCTATTAACCTCATTAATTCGAAATCGGAAAAAATAGCTCTAACAAGTACCTTCACAAATTTTCATTAAAACCTTCCCGAAAAATTAGAATTTCCGCCAGCTTATGAATACTGTAATGGAATATGAAAAATCTGCGTTTACCAACCTTGTCCATGGATGATGAAAAAAAAATGGCATACAGTTTAAGAGGTTATATAAATAATTTTTTAATTTATCCGTTTATACATACGTTTACGGCAGTTCAACTACAACAATCATAAAAGTGATAAAGTGACGGAATAATAAAAATGCTGCGTTTCACACATATATTGTACAATATTGAACAATATTCGCAATATTATATAATATTGTACAATATTATATAATATCGAACAATACTGTACGATATTGGAAATGTTGTGCTACTTGGGTTAGCATCAGTTAAATAATGAAACGTATTTTATGTTAGAAATCTTTTGTACACCCGTCATGGTATGACGGCTGCAAATTGCCTCTTCATTCGCAAGATTTCCCGTCAAATTTGGCGTGCTTAAATATATATATATATGCGAGAGAAATGTTTAACATTGATTGAAAACAAATAAAATAAACATATGTTTTATGACAGGAAGTATATATTTTTTATCTACATATTTCTTTATTCAAAAAACCTCTTGGTAAACAACATTCAGTGTGAAATATTTTTCGTTGTTTAACAATTTTCTTTGTACTTCAGATGTCTTTGTGTAAATTTTAACGTTGCCAAAAAATATCATCAAATTATATCATCACGATTGCAACAAATAATCAGATACATCGTGGCGTCCAAACTATATCACGCGCATGATATACCACTCTCGTGATTTACTACTTTCAATTAAAAAACGGAAATTAATTTGAAATATATGATTAATACAATTTAAAATTTCTCGGTAACTATTGTTCATAGCGAGATAAATTTTATATCAATCGATAGCAAACTTTATTTCACTATTTTAGATCTATTAAATTTGAAATTAGAACGACAATTACTTTTTAAATTTAAAATAACTGAAATTTAGGTGCTCGAACAATGAAATAATGCTGCTTAACGTCTCGCAGTGCTATGGCGCGAATTTTATTGTTGGTGACGTCAGAGCGTTACCGGATCAGTGAGAGACAGATCTGGGCTATTGTATTAGTAATTGTTTTCGACATTCAAATGCATGAAAATGAAATATTTTCATCTTATAAATTAGCCAACACAAGAAGAATATTAAAAGCTTCAGGGATGTAGTCGCAAAATAAGCAGTGCCTGAACGCTCTGACCTGGGTGACAAAAATCACGCTGTTTTAAGGACCTTGTCACAATTTTTTGTGACTTATTTCTCGTAAAAAAAGCAGTGCCAGCTCCATTACGCCCCTGCTTTACTTCTATCTTTTTTCTAAAGGATCTCTTCGGTTTAGATGAACTCAAAATACATACAAGAATTACCAATAAAATTTAGTTTCATGTTCTCACAGATGAATATTTTTCATTTTCTTAAATTGGAAAATATTTAATGCTCTCCAAGGTTTTCATGTTTTTAAGGCGAAAATACATGATTTACAATTCTTTTTTATAATACGTAGCCTTAGGCTATAGAGATTTCTGTAACCGTAAAAGATGTTTTGTAAAAGTATTTGGTGAATAGATCTCAGAAATTCTTAAAAAGGGATGCATAGTTATAATAAAATATCTTAACGGACCATATGTATAATCATATCCTGATAAATATGCAAGAAGTATATTTATCCATGAGCAAGGAACATATGTGCCCATGTATATATAAGGAGCATATCCAGACATCCACATTCACGGATATTGCACGAGTGATATAAAAATAACGTTCCTGGCATGTCCTGATGTTGACATTCACGGAGACAGCAAGCATCACCAATCAGCTATGTTACGGAGTGTTAATTTGCAACTAAGCGCTTAGAAATATTAAGAATGGTATTAATTTGGAAATTAATAAATTAAATTAATTAGT
Source organism: Araneus ventricosus (assembly GCA_013235015.1). Lineage (NCBI taxonomy): Eukaryota > Metazoa > Arthropoda > Arachnida > Araneae > Araneidae > Araneus > Araneus ventricosus. The sequence continues at coordinate 245,701 of BGPR01000777.1, forward strand.
TACGATCACTGGATGATATCTGGACCAGAACCTTTCTTTTTACTAATACCGGTTACATTTGGCATAGAAATGAATACGATGCGCTGAGATATGAAGTATATGCTTTCGATTAAAGCAACTGTTTTACAAAATACCAATACTGGAGCCTACCTTTCAGCTTGTAAAATGCGATTTTTAAAAATTAATGAGCATAGATTATGCGTGAGTCTGCGAAAGGGTACTAAAGATATGAAATTTTAAAATAATTTCAACATTAAATGTTCGTACACTGCATACACTTTTAATTACTGAA
>BGPR01000777.1:246002-261290 GCA_013235015.1 Araneus ventricosus
CATAGCATAGATTATGCATAAGTCTGCGAAAGGGCACTAAAGATATGAAATTTTAAAATAATTTTAACATTAAACGTTCGTGCACTGCATACACTTTTAATTACTGAAATTTTCAAAACTATATCATACCTCCAACGAAAAAATGAGGCACATTAAACTATATGTAATATATAAAACAATAGGCATAGAATGCATTTTGCATATTAGATATATATAACGAAGCACGAATAGAAATTATTGTGACAGTCAAAAAATCAGATCTCCCGATCTTAATGAGTATCTATGGTCTCTCTGGGACCAAAAAATGCATTTTTAGAGAAATGTTGTTCTGTGAGCAAGATAATTTAAAAAGGAAGGAGCTAGATTGATTAAATTTGCCATATAATCTCAATATCAGAATTGTAGATCAGCATCAAATTTTGGATTAAATCCGAGAAACGAAAGGGTTTTTCTCCAAATGCATATTCGATTTTCTTAACTATACGACTTAGTTAAGCACAAAACTAGCCATTTGTGTAAAAAAAAGCGCGAACGTTGAGGGAAGAACTTTTTCGATATTTTTTCAATCTTATATTTATATTCAGTGAGATAAATTTTTTAAAAAACATGATTTATTTAACAAGAGGCTTCTTTTCTTTTTCATATAACAGCTCACTGATATAAAGAACGGTGAACAATTTTTTGAGCTGAAAATCTTCCTTCGCAGTTTCTTTTTATATATATAAAATTATACAGTTTTATTTTGCAATAAAATTTTTATTACATTCATTTTAAAGCAATTTTTATAAATAAATTATTTAAAAAATTAATTTCGCCACTTGTTTTCTGCGCTGAATCGTTTTTTTCATTTCGTTTGGATTACCATGGCAACACTATTAAGGACTGTTGACATGACTGAATCCGTTGAGAGTTGCGTAACATTTTCAACTGGTTGATCCATCTTTAGAACATAATCCGCTAAAAAATTGTTCAAAATATTATTTATATTTGTAAAGAACTACTTTGACATAAATTTGGCGTTCCGTCTTTAGGCTGCACACAATCGATATTTTGATGCAACTTTGTAATTGTATAATACACTCAATTTAAAGCAATTTATAATAAAATAACTCGTTAAATTGCATGGAATATTTAAGACACTATTTCACGTTGCCCGATGCAAGAAGGTAAAGTCATGGGCATTCTATAAATAAGCGCTCCATCTGTCAAAACACATTCGACGCTGCGATTTTGGAGAAGGGGTTATCGGCCCCTCTATCGCCCACGTCATCTGACCATGATTCAAAATTACGAGATCTCTCCAACAAGAGTCCTCGAGTTATGTCAAAACGGGATGCTGGCATAAATAAACCAAGTTGCGGTAGGCTTACAGTTCTGTCACCAAAAGCCGCTTTAAGTTTTTGCAACTAACGCACTAGAGAATATTTGAGCAAAGTTTTTGTTACAGCAAATGACTCCTTAGCGTGTCATTATAATTTAATTTAGTTATATTTACGTCCCTTTTTAAAGCAACGCGAGGGCTATTTTGGGACGAACCTCATTATTTTGAACTGAGGACGACTTGAGATGACGAGGATGACTCCTGAGCCGGCACTCCCCTCTCGAAACTTCCGCACCACACATGCGGGAGGACATTTGGCACCGACGGATTTAATGCCCGCTTACACGTCATCAATGGAATTGGGTCTCAAACCCGGAATCCTCCGGCTACGAAGCTGAGACCTTACCAACAAGCCACAGCGTATAATTAGAAACGGATGCATTAAGCTACCTGGATGCCAGTCATTTCATTAATTATCAGGAAGGGAGATAGATACATGATCTTTTCACATTCAGGAACTAATTTAAATATTTCCGAGTACGTGACCAAACATGGCGCACGGAGAACGGTCTTGTGTGAAAATTGCTGATTGCTTATGACGTATGATTCTGAAAGGATAAGAACCCGTCTTTTATCAAAGGATTAAAAGATGTTTAAGTTCAAGATATTCAGCAGCGAATGAAACAATAAACATAAAAAAACGCTTTTTTAGAAAAAGGGATGGATATTTTTAGCTCTCACGTTCAAAATTTGATTTTTACGATAGAATCAGATTTTAAAAATATTTTTTTTTCAAATTAACGATACAAGAATCTTAACATTTGTTTGCATTTTTATAATATTGTAACTGCTATTTGCTAACAAGTTTTGGAATATCTTTGCAGACAATAAAATAATTCATAACTGATTGTAAAATAAGTTAGAATTCCATATAAGTCCAAACGAATTGTTTAACGAATGCTTCATTTATCGTAAAGCATGGATTCTCTCAGCCTTTCAGAAATCAAAGACTAACTTCGCATACAAGTTTTATTCACTCCTCCTTTTCCGTGTTTTGTGTTGTATTTTTCCGTTTTTCAATAAACGTGGCAATTTTTAAATAATTAATTTCCAAATTCCGCATAACTTATACGTATTTATTTTTTGGGGAGAGTTGCCATGTTCTCGCCTTCCCTGGAATTATTTTAACCCCTAAAAGTCCGCCCTCCCATAATTCAAAAACGCTGCCTTGAAGAACATTTGTTTGGTATTCAGGTTATCTTCCTACTCCATTTTCCGTCATCTTTCATTTTCTAACTCTATCGATACTGGAACGTCCCAAACGTCTCTTCAAGCAAAAGACGATGACCGTCCGAAACGTCCGAATATCTCTGCGAAATTTCCACCCCCTCTCGTTAAGAGTGATTGATTTCTCACCCGCTGCGCAAACTTTCTTCTTTGGCTCGCACGGATGGGTTGCGGAAAAGGAGGGTTTTTTTAGAATTCGACAGTGATTGTGGTTTTTGAAGAGGGGAGGGGAATTTCCCTTATCTTTGAAAGAGGAACTCGGACGTTCCCGTATTTTGAGGTACCTCTATTCCAATGGTCTTAGGAATCAGAGGGTTAAATAGCATTTCGCCGTTAAGCTCTATTTCTTTTATTAAATGCAGCCTCGGATTTTGGCACTATGGGGTCAGGCACTGAATTTTTTGAGGCCTGAGTCCTCACTCAAAGATTTTAATTTGTCTAGCAATACGATGCACACGAATAGATTTTGAAGCCTCCTTAGGGTCTCGAGGCGCGAGTCTCTAGCGCCTGTATGAAAACCCACCACTAGTTAAATGAAGCAGCTGTATCATCTAAAATCTGATTGCGGTCAGTTTTGTAATTTTTCTATTCAATTTTCAGACTCATCATCAATTTTAAAATACATTCGTCAGCAAAATACAAAGGAGGGTTTGTTTTGGTTGCACACTTCTTCCAGCGTGAATTTCAAAAGGAATGCGAAGATGAGATTACTCTCAAACTTCTTTGCGACAGATTTCCAAGAATTTTTTATGACCAGTTTTTCGACATCGAAAGTGACCAAACTCAAGACGTACTATTCCAAGTATTCTTTAAACAAAGGATATCTTTCACCGATAGGTTTAAAACGTTAAATTTAATGCTTTAGAGATACTTTTCCGGTTTCAGCCATGGAAGCAGAATTTTTTTCTTATGTAGCTAGTTAATATGCTATTTTGCCATAAGATTGCCTTAAACCACTAAGTGTAACTTTTAAATCGTTATTTAGATGTAACGCTTGGAAACAGGCCCACAATCTTCTGCAAGGGTATCATAGTATTGTATATTAAAAATCTGTAGTAAAAAAAATTTTAAAAATGAACTCACTAGCACGCTGAAATCGCGGGGTACAGCAGAAGATAGATAAACATTCACCCCGCTTGAATCGCGGGATAAGCACGTGGAAGACTATGAATACACTTTTAACCCTCTTATCGGAGCATCCTTTGAATACTCGTTTGCTTAACATATAGTTTGGTTTGTAATCGTAAACATAATACTTTAATCGCTTGGTTGTAATGGCCAATATTCCGGCCGGAGTTAACTTCTTATTTAACTTATTTCTTTTATGCATTACTAACTTACTTCTCTGTGAAAGACGGAATTGCAGTTTCATGATTTTCATACCTAAAATGTCTTTAAAAATAATTAAAGTATTATGCAAAACAATTCTCACTAACCCCTTAACTGAATCATTTTCTTTGCTGTCTAATAAGATTATCTCTTCTGTTTTGGAAAGCGTTTCCATTCATTTCAGAAAGGCATAGTATACTTGAGATGTTTATAGATTCTACGTACTTTTTGCGTAAAATTATAAAGCTAATCATGATTAAAATTTATTTTCAAGACTAAAAATGCGACAATTCGATGCACGAGTATTCTCGGGGTATTAAGTTAAGCGGTTAATTTGAATTTGGAATATGATAGAGGAATAATATTATAGCATAAGATGAATTCTATAAAGTGAGGGGAAAAATAGTTAACATTTCTTACCTTTCGAATTCGCAAATTCTTCAGCAACAATTTCCGGGAATGAGAAGACAATTTTTATATAAACAATTTACGCTCGAAACGTGAGAACTGGCAGCGCTTAGCGACAACGGAAAAACAAAAATTTATATCTATAGTTGTTGACGATACCCTTTTAAACGCCCGATATCAAGCAAAGTTCAGAATAAAAAAAATCAACGATAACACACGTGCTTCGAGATCTTATTTACTTTTTTCCCATAACAGGTTCGTGCAAGGGTGATTAATATCAAAAAGAAACTCGTACCGAAGATTGCGAAATTTAAACCCTATTGGGCCCGAAGAGGGAGGAGTGAAAATTCGGATGGAAAGCGAGAGAAGATAACCTTATAAGGTAAAAAGTTAGCATGTGAACAAAAAATATTTGATTGAAAACCTGTGCATGTACTACAATGATCAATACTTGAAGTGCAGTGCACGTATTACAGAAGGTTCTGTCGAAAGTTCAGTGCATGTATCACTGAAAATAATATTTAATATCTAGTGCATATACTTTACTAAGTAATGATTGGGAAACTATTCGTATTCTAAAAGAACCAACGAAAATGCCTTCCTAAGGCTGTTTTTAAATTACATAGCATATGATCTCATTTGAAAATCAATTATTGCCTCCCCTCGCTATGTCCATTGACGGAATTTCTTAGTTAGATAAAGGATTCTTCAAGTACATTTTTTCCAATAAACCGAATATATTTATTATTTCATGAAGCACTGGGCAAATAAAACAAATCTGGTCCACTAAATTCACATTTTGTTTCGAACTCACATTATAGACTAATAAATGTTTTAATTTAGGATGATGTCAGATTCCGAGATCAACAGGTGAGGTGACATTTTGACCTAAAAATTTTCTCAACCTCAGAATTTAGATATACTTAACATCTGTGAAAAGGACCTGAATATTGGAAGGTTCTCATTGAATCAGCGAAACTCCGAAAATTCTCCGAATAATGAATATTTCTTCTAGAAATAATGCCACAATTTCATATCCATATTTATAGCCGGGACATTGGTAAGTCGTGTAACAACGATACACTTAAATAGGCAAACTTCGAACTGTAACATTCCAGTTTTTCGTATTCTTCCAAGGAAGCGATATATTTTGCCAGCGATGTTTCTTATATAGACACAGAAAATGCCTCCACATTAATGTGGCCAAATCCAGCAGTAACAATTCAACATTTGTCATCTGAAAGACTTTTAATAGTGACAAAAGTATCTGTGAGACTATTATGGTAAATTTTGCAACAAGAGGTCAGAAAATGTTTTCATTCGTAAGCTAGAAACTAAACTCTGTACTTCAGTGGCGAATCCAGGGGGGCTATCGGGGTACAGCCCCCCAGAGCCAAGCCAGAATTCTTGATATTATTTTAAATCATTAAAACTGTTTTTTCTTAATTTCCCTCATTAAAAAAATAATAAAAACGTTTCAACATTGCTTTCTGGCTTGACAGGCTCGAAAATTTTCCTATTTTTGGAGTCATTCCACTTGTACTTGTAGCTTTGAAGCGGTCGAAGACATTTTTTTGGCTATTTATTTCATTGCAATTTTTATTAAATTATAGCAAGTGTTGTATTGTTCTTTATAATTCTTATTGTCAAGTGAGTAAAGTCTGTAAAGTTAAAGAGTTTTGGTTTACTTTAGCCTTGAGGTTTGACATTCGTCACGACAATACGAAATTTTTATGACCTCCGCCCCCCCCCCCAGATCTGAATCCTAGATTCGCCACTGCTATACTTACTACAGGACGATTGCAAAAGAATACCCGAACTTTAATACAAAATTTACAACTTTGGTGACCAATTTGTTCAAGACAATATTAGAAGCCTATATGCACCTTAATTTCATAAATGTTCATGTGTCTATGAAAACCCTGAAAGATGCTTGGTATCCAAGCTCATTTCAGATTCTTTGCAGCATCTCATATGCTATGGAGCTGGAACCAAATGTAACCTGTTTGGTTTGGAAAGCATTCATTTTCTTAACTTTTCTCTTACAGTCAGTTGAGAAATTTACAGTCCCCGATTGGCCTGTCGAGTTCATTTTTTCGGACTGCTAGCTAGCTCTTGCCGAATGCATTGCCCACTCACATCAAAAACACGAGGCCAACCAGGCTGTTGCTGTTTCAGTTATTCATGTTATCCAGCTCATGACTGCATCCTTAAATCTGATGGTTAGACGTAGGAATATAGGTAACCTATAAAAATATTTGAACTTTCATTATGATCTCATAATTCATATTTATCTCCCTGTCTGGCAGGATGAATAGATCATTTAGTCACTTAGTGGAATTTGAAGAAAGCCGCCGTGCTTCCGTCATTCGTGACGGCAAAGCATCTGTTTCTACGCACAGTTTCGTCTTCTCGAACTTCGGCCAAGAGGCATCCCCTTTGGACACTGGACCCGGGAACCCGATCTTCGGACCGACTGATGACTTCCCTTCCTTAAGATCAGATATCATCGGTACAGATTAGATGTGCTGATTTCGAAAAACTGATTGTAAAAATAGGAATCGAGTTTCCATAAAGGTGAATTGATATGAATAAACTCCAGGAGTGCATGGTGAATCATGGGTCATTGATTTCCTTTCTTCCACACGGTTTGTTGTGTAATAATGTAAGTCGGGGAAGAAATTCCAGTTGATAAACGTCTTGATTTTCTGATCTATTAGAAATCCAATTAAATGTATAAACATTCAAGCATTTATTTATAAACATTCATTAATTGTAAAGCATATTCCAGAATTGCATCTCTTAGCAGTTCGTCTGTATTTGCGCCAGTCATGCCCGCCGAGAGAAGGGTCAGGAGGAGCAAAATCCCCAGGGCCCACGGTCAGATATGGGCCAGCGGCTCGCGATATGGGAAAAAAAATATTTTTCTTATTTTCAAGAGTATTTATTTTTATCTATGACAAATGGGGCACGGCATGAGTTGAACTATAATTTTGCAATTATTTTCTCAGAATACTAAACTTACACATTCTCATCATGTGATATTAATCGAAATTTCGGTAAATGGCTAGAAGTAGGAGTGGTGTTAGGAACATGGGGGGGGCGACGTGTTGTACAAAGGGAGAGGAGTGATGATGATTCTTTCGAATTTTCGCCTGATCTTTATTTATCTACTAGTTGGATGGCCAGTTGCGTGAAAGTGATACAATAATTTCTCATCATCTTCGACAGGGGGCCCTGGCTCCCACGTACCCCCCAAATGGCGCCACCCCTGGCTAGAAGTCAGATTTTAGCAATACGCGACGTGACGTGACAGGACAACCGGAAGAAAGATCCCATCCGCTGATTAGTCACCACAGCCATAATTCGCAAAGAGGGCCCGCTTGACAGAGTGGGAAAAAGTACCTGTACCAAAGGGTATGTCAGTACTTTGTCTTGGGGGCCGACTCGGCTCTCGGCAGTCCTGTCGTCAGTTAGGGTCCTGCATGGACGATTCTAGATTTCTTGATCCCACTTAAGGCTTAATTATATTTTGTTCAGGTTGTAAAGTTTTAAAAGCCTTGGATCAGGACTGGACCGGAATGAAACACTTCAATGAAACATTTTTAAAATTAAATAAATTCCGTAAACGATTTTACATTATAATAAAAATTCCAGAATAAGGACTTTAAATAATCTCTAAGAACAGTTTATGTATTTTACTTACATCAAGTTCATGCCTTTTCTTATTATAACAAAGGAATAAATATTAGAAGCTAACGTGAAGTGATTCTATTTTCTGAACTTCAATCCGGGATAATCAAAAATTCGTAAGTGCAATCCAAGTCGCTGACTAGGGAGAGGGGAACCGGACGAAATCCGAAAAATTATAAATAAATATCCGCCTTCGGCGACCAGCTTGTTCGCATAATTTGATATTCATGGTTCCCTTAACAAAGTAATTTTAAACTCCAAATTGTTATAGACATTTAGCTCGTGTTCTTTCAGCTGTCAGGTACCTGTTCTCTTCATGGGTTACATGAAAGTCCTTAATGGAGTCAAGTTGCTCTCCTATCTTCTAAAATTTAATTGAACGTGTTCGGCGTGGTTTCACTTTCTTATTTCGCAAAATACGAGTTTGATTTTAACATTAAAATAGCGCAGCACATTTTACGTCCTGAAGCATGTTAGCTGGATTAAAACATGCTGATAAGAAGACTTTAAAAGATATCAACCATAATCATTCAGATTTCTGGAAGTACGCTCCTGCTCAAAAAATAAGCAACAAAGGCAAAATTCGGAATAAAACATAAACTATTTAATAGATATGCGTGAAAGTTGTCCAAGAGGTAGGTGTGGCATTACTAGACCACATATCAAACAATAAAGCAAAGACAAACAAAAACACATATATTACGGCCGCCGCGGCGCGACAAAATTGGTAGGCAGAATGTGCAATGGGAATCACACATTAATAACGGGTATGATACCCTCTAGCTGAAATGCATGCTTTATAACGGCGAAGCATGCTGGTAATAGTGTCGTTGATCGCTTGTTGTGGCAGTAATGCCCATTTCTGTAATAAGGCTTGTTGGAGCTCGTGGAGGGTGCCTGGCGGTACACTGCGACCTGCAATCCATCTTCCCAACATGTCCCACGCATGCTCTATGGGATTCAGGTCCGGTGATCTAGCAGGCCACGCCGTCTGTGGAATGGTTTCACTCTCCAGATAACTCCGCACCAATCGTGCTCTTTGCGGGAGGGCGTTATCGTCCATCTCCATAAATATCGCTTCGGTACCCATTGCAGCGATAAAAGGCCGCACAAGAGTGTGTAGGATTTCGTCGAGATATCGGACAGCTGTGACGGAACCCCCAGCGAACACGTAGAGGTCGTTTCGGCCGACCGTTGCTATCCCTGCCCAGACAAGTAACCCGCCACTTCTGTAATGGTCTCTTTCGACGATGTTTGGCGTCCTATAGCGTGTACCTGGCTCTCGCCATATCATTGTCCTTCGGGAATCGTTCTGGATGTTAAATCGAGACTCATCCATAAACAGTACGTGGCCCCGCTGCCCTGGTGTCCAACTGCGATGTTCGCGGGACCAATGCAACCGCGCTCTGACATTGGGGACAAAGGCACACAAACAACAGGTCGTCGTGCGAACAGTCCTCCTTCATGCAGTTTGCGCGACACAGTTTGGCGGGATATGGGCCTTCCTGTAGCAGCAGGGAGCTGAGACGCCAGCTCTCGCGCTGTTAGTGTCCTCCGGCGTCTGGCACATTGGGACAGGTAGTGATCGTCTGTCGTTGTGGTGATTCTCCGGCGTCCAAACCCACGTCTTCTACTGGCGTTTTGATCCCTTTGGTAATGGTTCCACAGCCTATGGATAACACTACGATGCACATTCGGCTCTCTGGCAACAGCAGATTCTTTTGCACCAGCTTTCAACATACCGACAGCCCTCCAACGCATCTCATCGTGCAAATGGTTTCTTCTACTCATGTTTTCCGCTTTGGCTATCTCGGATTCCGCGGAACTATCGCTGCTTGCCAACTTAAAGCATGGGTCCGGCAAGCCCCTTTTTAAGGCGTTGCGGTGTGACGCCGGGATTGCGTTTTATGCTAATTTTGGTTGCCTATTTGCATTCGGCGATGCAACCTCTACCTCATATGTAAATTGTGTGTTTTAATTCACCGTTTTGAATGTGTACCGCGTCTTTTCGTGTTTGTTGCTTATTTTATGAGCAGGAGTATTTCCTAATATATTTATTATCTTAGAGGACTTCGTTTACAGATTTCACAGAAAAGTTGATGAAATAAAAAAAATCATTAGGAAATTACCTTAGCTTTCAAAAATGGAAAAGAAACACGCACTGAAATATGTGTTTAAACAATGACAACAGTTTGACTTTCATTGAAACAATGAAAAATATTGTTGTAAATTACTCTAAAAATATTTTTTAAAAATTGCTAAAATTTGAGAAAATATTGTGCGGCAACTTAATTGAAAAGATTATCATTGGAAAGATAATTTTTTAAACTTTCAGATGATGCAAAAATAATTTTTGTGCTATAATATTTTTGGAAAATATCAAAGAAAAACGTGAAAATTCCAGTTAATTTTTAATTAATTAAAATTTTTAAAAAAGGCCCCGAGGTGTATATTCCCAATCTCCAAAGTATGTTTATGTCAAATTTCGTAGCTCTAGGTCCGTCGGTCTGCACCGTAGGGAGCCAACACACACACACAGACACACATTCTCCTCTATTATTAGTAGAGATTTCGAATTATCGAACGCTTTCGATAAATTTTAGATTGATTATACTACGGAAACCTTAGATCTGACCTAATTCCAAGTCATTTTTTGATAATTTACAAGGTTAAGGTTGCAAGTTGTGCTAGATACAATTGCTCTTTTATATGCATTTCCTTTTCTTGGTAGTGATAAATGAACTGCAATTTGATAACGCTTCCGCTGAAAACTTGCCACGAATAAGTAAGCTCTAATTATAGACATTCAATTACAGATGATAGTGCAGGACCCTGGGAATTAGTTATTCCTAATCTTTAGCTTAACTGTTTGAATTTTACAAATTAGGTTGCTCAGAATCTTTTGTAATTAAATTCGGGGGGAACTATATTCATTTAGGGATTTATAATCAAAAAAATTAATTTATATTCTATAGACATTCAAAGATCTTGGTCCGAGATAATAACAGAGAATATACCCACAGCTGACCCTGAACTGACGGAAAAATTCTAGTATTTTTTTTTTTATTTTGATTTAAAAAACATGCCCAAAAATTACCAGATATTGCCAAGTCTGTTTCCAAACAGGAAGAGAAGAACGTGTTTTCTTCATATAAAATTAAGAATTTCTAACTGAGGATTTTGATAGCAAGGCCAGAGCCAATGACTTTGCAATATAGAAAGAAATAAATTTACTATTATATAAACTTAAGCAATAAAAAGATATGTAATATAAATGGAACTTATATCAATAATAATAAAAATTTGCATCAGACTAATAAATTAAACTATAGTTAAAAATAAGATATATTCTACAATAATTAAAATTGTACAGTAATAAAATTAAAAAATTAATAAAATTATACAATTAATTAACCGTACAATTAACTGCACAATTAATAAAATTGTATTAATAAATAATGATTGTTCAATTAAATAATAACAAATGATTGAACAATTAATAAAATTGTGCAATAAATAAAAATTCTACAACGATTATTATTATAGCCATTTGTAATCAAGAAAGAAACCTGTTATAGTAGCTGCAACAGATTTCATGAAAATTTTGGAAATATAGGATTGTTCAAACAAGTCCTAAAGGAATTTTGATTGCTATGCTTGAAAAAAAAATAAATAAATGGCTCTTCCAGTAAAACAAGAAAACTAACCATCGACTTTCCCGTATACTTCTGCATACAGATATCCCTTACAAAGTTTAGTCTGTGCTGAATGCGCGTATTTGCATGCAAGTCTTATACAATCAAGTGTTCTCGATTGGCATTAAAATAAATCCATTAAAAGTCTCCGAAGTTAGCTTTTGCATTGACGGTTTGTCACTCTTAGGGATGGCGGTTATTGCGAAAATAACTGGTTTTCGGTTATTCAGGTTTTTTCTTTACCACCGGTTTAACCTGGCATTAAAAGAAATCCATTAAAACTCTCCAAAGTTATAGCTTTTGCATTGACGGTTTGTCACTCTTAGGGATGGCGGTTATTGCGAAAATAACTGGTTTTCGACAGGGTTTTTCTTTACCACCAGTTTAACCTGGCATTAAAGAAATCACTTATCTCAAAGTTATAGCTTTTGCATTAACGGTTTGTCACTCTTAGGGATGGCGGTTATTGCGAAAAATAACTGTTTTCAGTATTCAGGTTTTTCTTTACCACCGGTTTAACCTGGCATTAAAAGAAATCCAAAGTCAATATAGCTTTGCATTGACGGTTTGTCACTCTTAGGGATGGCGGTTATTGCGAAAATAACTGGTTTTCGATTATTAGGTTTTTCTTTCCACGTTTAACCTAGCATTAAAAGAAATCCATTAAAAGTCTCCAAAGTTATAGCTTTTGCATTGACGGTTTGTCACTCTTAGGGATGAGGGTTGTGCGAAAATAACTGGATTTTCGGTTATTCAGGTTTTTCTTTCCACCGGTTTAACCTGGATTAAAAGAAATCCATTAAAAGTCTCCAAGTTATTTCTTTGCATTGGATTTAACGGTTTGTCACTCTTAGGGATGGCGGTTATTGCGAAAATAACTGGTTTTCGGTTATTCAGGTTTTTTCTTTACCACCGGTTTAACCTGGCATTAAAAGAAATTCATTAAAAGTCTCCAAAGTTAGCTTTTGCATTGACGGTTTGTCACTCTCAGGGATGGCTGTTATTGCGAAAATAACTGGCTTTCGGTTATTCAGGTTTTTTCTTCACCTCCGGTTTAACCTGGCGGTTATAACCACTCAAAATTACCGGTTTTTTCAATAACCTGTTTTCGATTTTTAAAAAAAACGCCGTTTTTAGACAAAGTTCTTTATTAATATTGTTTTTACAGAAAATCAATCCATTGGCTAATATTTATTTGTTCATAAAGACTCTTTCAGTAATCCGCCAACTAATCGGCGCCTCGAGGAAACGGTTGTCGGTGATTGGCCTAAAATGATGAAATTCAAAGCTTCATAACGTTGCAAATTTTATTCTAATCGAACCTAAAATCGAGCCTCTCTTCCGATCCGGTTTTTTTACCCGGTTATTGGATTTAAAAAAATAACCGGTTATAACGGGGACAAAAAAACCGAAAAAAACCGGTTAGCCGAAACAAAAAAAAAAACGGTTTTCGGTTAAAACCGGTAGGTTTTTCCCATCCCTAGCCACTCTTAATTTCTGATATTTCAATTTTGAAGTTTTCCTGTGATAACTTTGGGAAAATATTATGCACAGGAAATGGGTTTTTATCATCTCAAAATTTAAAAAAATAGTATATTCAATGATGCCAATTTGATTGGGGAGTTTTTCCTTCTGTTTTTCACTGTTTTAAAAACAAAATTTGTAATCGTATTTGTATACAAGTCTTATGCAACCAAATGACCTCGATTGGCATGAAAAGAAATTCATCAAAAGTCACCAAAGTTATCTTTTCCATTGACGGTTTGTCAGTCTTAATTTCTATTTTTTGAATTTTGATGTTTTTCTGTGACAACTTTGGAAAATATTACTCAAAAGGTAACTCCGTTGCTAGGCAACGGTTAGACTTTGAACTAATTTACCTTTATTTCTGAAACTTTTGCTTATTTTTATAAATATCTATAATGTATATATATATATATATATATATATATATATCTGTCTGTCTGTCTCTCGGTCATAAGAACTCCTAAACGGTGAATGGTAGCGACATGAAATTTACGCAAGACATACTAGAGCATATTTCTAGGTCAACGGTGCTATTTTCAACTTTCAGAGTTAATTAGTTCTTAATAAATTTAATTAAATAACGAAAATTAGCTGTTTTTAAGCCTAATGCTTTGACGTTTTTAACCAATAACTTCTGAAATATTTATTAGACAACAATTATTTCTGTGCCATTTTAAAGAGCAGAAAATTATCTTTTCAATGATATTATTTCCATTGTGATGAAGTGTTTTTCTGATTGTTATTAAAGTTTAAGAATATATTTTTAACGCAATTTCTATAACAATATTTTTTATTCTTATAGAAATAAATTCAAGCCAAATTTATATGTTTCACGCGCGGGCTTTTGCCAGTGTTAAAGTTAATATAAGAAAATATTGCTTTCTTTGACCATAAACAACAAAGGAGACTTTTCACTTCCTGTTTCCTGTTGTCGTAGCATTTACAGCTTTTAATACGGTTACACAGTAATCCAAAGACGTTAGTGAATTATTCTCTCGATATTTTGTTTAATTTTCACAAATTTTTAATTGATCCTAATGAGTGTGTGCTAAGCCTTCAAGGCTATCTATTCCGGTTCCTATCGTAGGAAGAGGAAAAAGGAAGGGGGAACAAAGATGTTCTAACGGTCTATCTGTCGCGAGAATTCCTCCTAAACGGTGTATAGTTTTGACATGAAATTTGCACATGCCATTCTGGGGTCCGTTCTTAGATTAATTCTACTTTTTCAAACTTTCAAAAAAATTACTTCCTAAGATATTGAATTAAATAACGAAAATTAAGCCAATTTTCGGCGTTTTATCTCACTTTTTCGTCAATAATTTCAGAAAAATATATTGCATGTAGATTATTTACATACCATCTTAAAGAGCAGAAAATCATCTTTTTAATGATTTCAAATTAAATGTTATGTGTTCTTTTTCTTAATTTAATAAACATTTCAAATTTATTTCATCCACAATTTGTAGCAATGCTTTCTGTCATTGTAATTAAATTCAAACCATTGATCGTTTTATCAAATCCTTCATTCCGGTATTTTTGCCATTGTGAAAGTTATGATAAAAATATTGCTTTCTTTGAATGTTAACAGAAAGGCAGAAATTTTATTTAGCTTTTATTTTATAGCATAATAACCTCTTTCAATATGTTTGCGCCACAACACAATGATGCTAATTACTCTCTTTCCGAGATGCTTCATTTAGGTTTAAAAATTTTTAATGATCATAATGAGTTTTTAAAATCCTTCAAGATTGTTGAGCCCACTTCCTACCTGAGGAAGAGGGCCTAAGGAGAAAAAGAAAGATCACTATGCGTTTTTTACGGTCAGTGACAAAAACACTAAAGAGAAGAGAATTGTAGTTGGGATAATGGCAAAAAATAAAAGATATGAAAGAGTTTCTGGTGTTGCCGTAGCAATGATGGGAAGGGGAAAATGGAGTACGAAGGATTACGAGATTCTTGCCAGGTTGTTCAAACTAAGGAGAGAAAAAGAAGAAGGGTGTTTCACTGCTGGTCCAAAGGGTCAGTTGA
>BGPR01000777.1:272569-297446 GCA_013235015.1 Araneus ventricosus
CCGATATATAATTTTATTCAGGAAAGTCTTATCAATGTTTTCATTTCTTAACCACTTAAAGACATAACCCGAGTTAACTCGTTCTAAATACCGTGGGTTTCAAAATAATTCGGCCCTTAAGCGGTTAATAGAATCATGGAAGGGATAAAATGGAATTCGCGTTGACTTGAAAGACGTAGGAAAAATTCTAAGAATTTAAATAACTAATTTTCAGAAATTTAATTTCTCTCCCGCCGCATTCACTGGCGTAAATCCATACATTTTGAAAATCAGGAAAGTAGCGCGGTCGCGAGTTTAAAATTCGGATTTAATCCTAATCTTACAGCAATATATCGGTGCCGCTGTAAGAGAGGTGAAGAGCCGGAAATGCGATGACAACGGGTTGCGAGGATCAGCAACGAACTCGCCAGGTGAACACACGAGAACAGAGATCAAAACGGAATCGAAAGTGAGAAGTGTGAAATTTTTACGTTTATGATTAGTTTTCGGGATGAGATTCTTATAATTGTATATATTACCATTTTTGGTGGGCGAATTAATGCATAGACCATGGGATACAACATGTCGTGGAAAATCCATTTCTTGCACTCCCACTTAGAATCCTTTCCTGAAAACCTTGGATCAGTAAGTGACGAGCATGGTGAACGGTTCCATCAGGATATTTCGAATATGGGAGCTCGTTACCAAGGAAAATGGAATCCCAAAATGTTAGCCGACTATTGTTGGACATTGAAAATAGATATTCCTCAAGCCAAGCACAGTCGACAGGCCAAGTACACAAAAAGTGAAGGTTTGTAACATTTTAATATGCCTGTATATATATTGCAAACTGAATATGATTTCCTAATGTATATAATAAGAGTTACTACTTTGCTCAAAAACTATGGATGATTGAAAAAAACGGTTAACAGATTTGAAATCAGGGCACAAAAATACATAGGTATAACCCTTTTTTTCTCAAGCAACATGAAACAATTTTTTTTGTTGTCCAGTGTTATTAGTAAGGAATCAATTCATGTAACATCACCGTCACGTGACAAACGCAACCCGTCTGACATCTAAATGCGCGTTGTCTTGCTCCGTGTCGAGACTTCGCATCTCTTTTCTCCTACTCGATGAGCGAAGGATTCAAAAATTAAATTTGCCCTACGCATTTGACGACTGTCACGTTAAAATCAATTAATACAACGTTAAACTTCCATACCATTTAACTATTTCAATAACATTAATTTTCAGTGGCGTGGCGACCGGGGGGGCAAGAGGGTTATAGATGCCCCGGGCGCCAGTGTTAGTGTGCGCCATGGAGCCAAAACATTACTACATATATGCCCTTTTTAAAGCAAAATATGAGGGGGCGTAAAAATAATACCATACCCCTGGCCCCATTTGAAGCTTGTTAAGCCACTGATGACGACTGAAATAAAAAAAAAAATGTATATTATTTTCCTGGCAACACTTACTCCCGCTACGCCTCTGGACAAATATGATGAGGGCGTATAAAAATAACATTCTCCGGGCATCATTTGCGCTTGCTAAGCCACCAGGCATGATTAGGGGGTAAATAAAAAGCATTTTATTCTCCTGCCACCACTTACACCCGCTAAGCCACTGGCCATGGAGGCAAATCATTAGTTTGTTTATGTCACTTCTTAAAGCCAAATACTATCGAGGGGGCGAAAAAATTCCATGTCCAAGGGCCGTTCTCACAATCTAAACCACTAATGATGATAAAGGAGGGGGCAAAAATCATATTGTGACCCAGGCGCCATTTACCTTAGCTACGCCTTCCCCGGGGGGGGGGGGTACCGAGACTTCACTAATGAGTGTCCGCTGGATAAGTAAGCGAGCACTCGCTTCCTCTGGGGATATAGGGATGGAGGGGCTCTGGATCCCTCCTTCGGGAGGTGTCGGGCCGTGGCCTGGTGATAGGCTATTAGGACTCCCGCAGTACTCGAGCTATTGCAGCGTCCATCATTCAGATGACCCAGATGCTTCGGCAGGGTAGATCCAGTTTTCTGGTTCTGGTACCCTAGCTACGCCACTGTTAATTCTATTATGTTTTTTTTACAACTTTAATATTCGGTAACATTTTTCAAAAATTCTATGCATAATAATGTTTTGCGTTATATTCTAGCTTATGTTCAATACCTATCCGCTTGTAATGGGAAACTGCCGCGCCCTGGAAGATGGGCATGGTGGTTCTGCTATCTCTTCAGCTCATAATTTTAAACCGCAATAAAACTTTAACATTCAAATGGAAGTATGGTAGAGTCTCGATAATTCGTGGTGTAAGGGTCCGGGCCTACCTCGAACTATTGAAAACTCGAATTATCGAAATCATAAAATTTAATTAATAAATAAACGGTAATAAAAGCAATTTTCAAATTTCAGTGTAGTATATTTAAATGAAAAATGTACTTACATATTATAACATAACTGCTGATAGCAACAAGTTAATTATATCTTAAAATAATTGTCAATTTTTTTTTGATTAAACACATTGCATATTAAACACATTAAACACATCTTATATATATCCCGTTTTCTTTGGGAGGGGACATTTCTGCAGGTGGCTTCGGGGTGCGCAGTGGACATATGACCCGTCGAATAACAATAAAAACCAGATGCAGTAATTCTTCCACGTGTTGGTCATTATTTGGGAGCTAAACTGATTTTTTTTCACTAACTCGGATTTATGGAAAACTCGAACAATCGAGACTCGAATTATCGAGACTCTACTGTACTTTAAAGGTGGATAAATTCTAAGAATAATGTTAACAAACACATATATGAAGGATCTAAAAAAAGGCCAGGTATAATGCGTTACGTGAAAAAGCTACCGACCTGGTATATCTATTTTATTTATGCATAGAGAGTTGATTATACAGTAGAACTTCGATTACCTGGGCCTCCATCAACCGAGGTCTGTTAACAGAGCCGGTGCCAGAAAATCAAAACGCGCGTTTTGTTTTTTACTAATGTCAACGAATTATTTAGGATATAGTGTCAAAATTGGCATTGGAGTCGATTTTCACGATGCGAAGGCCTGCAAAATGTCGTTGTCGGGAGGTGATTCTTTAGTACTCAAGAACATATTTAGAGAGGAGAAAATAATAAATAACAACACAGTTCAATTCTGAAGCACTTCAATACTGAGGTGAGCAAATTCCATATAATTTTATGAAAAACAAAAGGAATTGTAGATGTGTCGGAAAGTTTCAAGTTGTAGAGAGGGGGAAAATATTCTTTTGGGAACATTGGAAAAATGCAAAAGAAACGGCGAAAATCAGTAACATTCGCGAATACTCTTATCAAAACTGTTTTAAGAAGCTACACGTAAAAAGTCTGATAAATGATATAAGAGTTTGTTAAAATTTAACACTTGGTAGTGCCTTCGGACTTATTTTTATAATTTCAAATAAACAATTTTTAAAAACCTTATCGAAAGAAAAAAAAAGTCACGATTTAAATTTTAGTCTCTATTAACCGAGTTTTCGAGGTAGATGAAGAAGGTGAGGGTTAAATAAATAACTAACTGGGTTTTGATTATCTGGGGTGAATACAGTCCCAATCCCCTCGAATAATGGAGGTGGTACTGTACAGGGTGTACATAAATGAATATTCCAACTTTGCATGGCTATTAAAAGAAAACAAAACAAAGTACAGACTTGTTGTTCATCGGAAATGCAATAATAACAGTAGAAAGTTTAAATTCAACACAGTTATTATAAGTGTTCAATGTGAGCCTCCTCCAGAAGCATGAACGATATCGAGGCGGCGAACTACACCAGACATGCTGAAAAGAGTGTGGGACGAGTTATCGTACCACCTCGATATTGTTCGTGCTTCTGGAGAGGCTCACATTCAACACTTATAACTGTGTTGAATTTAAACTTTCAACTGTTATTTTTGATTTCCGATGAACAACAAGGCTGTACTTTGTTTTGTTTTCTTTTAATCCTTCCGCGTTCATTGGTTTCGCAGTGAAACCATACATTGACCATTTTTTTACTGCGCATGGGCGAAACGTAGCGTGATTTTTCTTTCATAACTTAAGAGTCTTCTTTCATAACTTATATAGGGCAACTTATATAAAAATTTCAGTTCAATACCGTTAGTATTCACAAAGATGTTTGCATTGCAAAAGCGAAATTGCTTTTGATATCTAAGAGAAACAATACGATGCACAAATTGATATTTTTAAAAATTGAATCTTCGAAAATAATATTGAATTTTATGACAGTTGAATATCCTGAATACTCGAGTTTAGTTATAAATTAAATACATAATTTAAATTGCATTTCGATGTTAACTTATTCGGAGGAAAAATAGACCTCTACAGTTCATTGGTTTCACTGTGAAACCGCACATTTCTTAAAAATAAGAAATACCAACTTTTTTTCCTTTACATATTTATGATCAGCTACATGTATAATACTCATTTTTGAAATAAATTTATTGATTTTCAAAACAAAACATGTAGTGAACTTGAAAGGGTTAATATCCCTGCAAAGTTGGGATATTCATCAATGTACAAGCTGTATATTGATAAATAAATTCATAAATAATATACATTTGTTGTGAATATTTTTACAAACTCTAGCAACTTACTTTTTTCGACAATAGAATTCAATCAAATCCAGGCCTGTCAAATCCACGAGCGCTGAGGTGAGTCCCAAGCACTGGCAATTTCACTCGCAATGTGTCGTTTTATAGGTTTCAAAGGAAAATGGAATTCTCTAATTAAAGCGTTAAAAAAAACTCTGGTATTTTGACACTTTCACAAGAATGCACTAGGTCTCTTCTTCGAATTAATTCCATTCGAGTGCTCAAAATAATTTCAAACAAGAATTTATTTCATCATATGAAAATGGACGCGTGTTTTGGTTATAGGCAGAGCCTCCATAAAAAAAGAGAAAAAAAGTATGAGATAGACGTTAGTTTCGCCATTTTGTCACACGATGACGAATTTCCTAATGACCAAGCTGCTTTTAAAACTGCGACATTAATATGTTTCATGTGTTTACAGGATTGGAAATCATTCATTACTTTCTCGTGTACGAAGTATACAAAAAGAAAGTATTGTAATCGCCAAAAAATTCGAACTCGAGATTTTGACGAATCTCCACGTTTTAGACCTCCCTGAGTCCGAAAAACACAATTTTGGAATTATACCTGTCTGTGAACACGATAACTCGAAAACTATTAGAGATATGGGGATGAAATTTGGTATGTGATCTTTACACACAATTTGTATGTTTCTACCAAATTTTGGACAAAATTCGTCTAAGGGAGATATGTTTGTCTGTCCGCCTTCGTGTGAACTCTATAACTCAAAAACTTAAATAACTAGATGGATAAAATTTGGTAGAAAGTTTTTTCATCAGAAATGTAGATCCGTATAAAATTTTGGGACAAATACGTCAAAGGGTTGACAGTCTGTCGGTCAACTTTTGAACGCCATAACTTCTTAACAAAATTACTTAGATATATGAAATTTCGTATGTAGTCTTGAAACCCTAATTGCAGATTTTTCTCCAATTTTCGTTTAAATCGGTTAAAAAGGGCGTTGAAATTACCTATTCGTTTTTCTCTCCATTCTACGCAAGAAAAAAAAGCTAGGAATGCTAGAGCGAGTGTTTTCCCCACCTTAGGGAATAAATACCACACGTTTTCCGGCGCGCGGTGTATTTTTCCCCCTACCCGTGTTATTCGTATGCGAGAAAGTTTTTTATTTTTGGTATAATAACCCTGGTTTTATTTTTGGTATAACTAATTAACCACGTCTTTTTTTTTTTCAATTTTGCTCTGCTTTTTCCACCTTGAATTCTTTAAGGATTCTCTATAATGAAGCCAAGGTGGTCTAGTGGTAAGATCTCGGGGGCTCAAAGTTTGAAATCCGATTCCACTGAAGATACGGTGTGTGGGGCCTGTTGCATGTTAAATCATACGTAGTGACCAAACGTCCTCCCGCTGGTGTGGTCAGGAAGTTTGGAGAGGGGGTGCCACCTCAGGTGTTGTTCTAGACATCCGGCCACGGTTCAAAATTACGAGGTCCGTCCCAAAATAGCCCTGCTTCAAAACGGGACGTTAATATAACTAAACTAAAGTACTCTCTATAAATAGGCGTTTTTATTTATAATCGTTGAAAAAAATTCAATTAATATTTAAGATTGATTCACTTTCTGTATTTGTCAAAAGAAATAATAACAAACGAACTTTTGTGAATTGTTTGTTTATTTAGAAAATTGTAGAGGTTAGTCATTGTTAAAAGGACATCCAAAAACTAACTCAAGGTTGAATATACGATTCTATGATTAGCCCTTTTTAATCCTTATCACTGTATCTAGAACCCAGTTCGTACATCGAATGATATCGAGTGATAAAGGCTCGTAGTATTACGCTCGATATAATACTGACCGTCAATCCATTAATATCTCAAGTGTTCTACGGTTTCTTATTTGAATCAATGTGACAACACATTCCGAAAACAGAAGGTAGTCATCTAATTAGACGGTAAAGAATACTACACTGGTAAGGGGCTAAACACGAACAATAACTGAAAATTAGATACGAATATAGAGGAACTAAACTTGGTAGTTCTAATTCCACTTGGACTTGTTAGACCAAGTCCATATACGTTATCCAAATCCTAGAAGAACAAAGTATCTGAATAAGTCAAAGTATCGGTACAGAATACTGCACTGGTAAGGGGTTAAACGCGAACAATAACTAAAAATTAGACACGAATATACAGGAATTAAACTTGGTGGTCCTAATTCTACTTGGACTTGCTAGACCAAGTCCATATGCGTGCTGGCTTCTCGATTGACATTCATAAGACTTCTTCTAAGCCAAAGAGACATTTATTTAGCACAACCATTACACTTCGTAATTGCATACAACGTAACTTCGTTCAATCGTACCGTACTCGTCTCTTTTTCGTAATCGTCTCGTCTCTCTTGACTATTTCTAAAAATCAAATTCAAAGTAGCGCAACATCTTACTGTTGCCACTTACCTGATATCATACACTGATATACAATAATTATGTTGCAGTCATGCTTTTGTCAGGCATAATATGAAATATGCTTACATACGTTATCCAAATCCTAGAATAACAAAGTATCTGTCTGAATAGTCAAAGTGTCGGTACAGAATACTGCTCTGTTAAGGGGTTAAACACGAACAATAACTGATAATTAGATACGAATATACAGAACTAAACTTGATGGTTCTAATTCTACTTAGACTTGCTAGACCAAATCCATATGCTTTATCCAATATCTAGAATAACAAAGTATCTGTCTGCCACAGCGTACTCCAGGGAGAACTCTGTACAATGCAGAAGATGCTGGAGGGACATTATACTGGAATTGCATTTTGTGCACGTGGAAATCTTCCTCTCCCTATGCCTTCACAAAATTATTTCTGTTTAGGCTAACTATCAAAAGCTACGATGAGCGACCCGACTGTTCACTGAGAAATCTACTTGCATTATGTGATAAAATTGAATGTTCTAAGAAACGGAATACGGTGATCAAAAAAAAATTGCCAATTCCCCTAGTATTTCTTATTTAAAAAAATTCTTTTATTTCAAATCCAATTCTTTTAAAACATTTCAATAAAGATAAACTTTAACTACGAGTGCAATTCGCTCCTTACTATACACTCAATAAATTTTTACTCGAATTAATAATAATTAATATAATAAAAAGTACTATTTAAAGTTAAATATGGAGGTCAGTGGCACAGTGAGGATAAATGTCACCTGGGGCTTAGTATTTATTTTTCGCGCCCTCTAAATTTCATTCATCAACTTCTAATTTTAGAAACTTAAAATAAAAGCAAAAATATTGCCTTCGAGGAGCTCCCAAATAGTGGCGCTCGAGGCATCTACACTCCTCTTGCCTACTACTCACCAAGCCACTGATAGAGGTGAAAAGATATTTCACATTAAACGAACTCTGTAGTATATTCAGTTTTCATTATTACGAGGGTAAATCATTAAGTAAGGTACAAAAGATAAGAAAAAAATAACTTACCATGATAATCACTTGGAAACAATTTTATTTTGCAACATAATCTCCACCAATGTTGATGCACTTATCCCATCGTTTTATCAGCGCCCCAATTCCAGCTGCATAAAATTTTTGGGTTGCTGTCTCATCCACAGTAGGACTTTGTGTTGAACGTCGTCATCATTCCATCGTCATCGGCGTCGTCAGATGAAAATCGCTAACCAACCAGACTTAGCCCCAAGCGATTTCCATCTGTTTGGTCCACTAAAACAACATTTTGGATGCAAACACTTTGCAGATAATCATTTAGATTCATTTTATTAGTATTGTATAGCAACGGATTCGGAGAAACTCCGCGCTTTTGCCCATGCGCCAGGCGGAGTTATTTTCATCAAAATAGGGGGAAATTGAAGAATGGAAGGGTGATGTTTACATTTCACTGAGCGTGATCTAACAAAGTACTCCGGAAATGCGCTCATATGACTCATTGCCTGACACTCCTTTCCGGTGTAAAATCGTCCAAAAGTGGTAGTCCCGGAATCCGTTGCTGAGCTATACCTAATAAACCGAATTAATATAATAAAAAGGGATATTCAATATTGGATACGGATATCAGCGGTGTAGTGGGGGGAAATGGCGCCCGGGGCTTAATATTGATTTTTCGCATCCTTCAAGTCTCATTCGACAACTTCTGGTATTAAAAATTTAAAATAAACGCAAAAATATATTCTTCAGTGCGCCCCCAAATAGATATGCAACTATACTCCGATTGCCCACCACTTGCTACGCCATTGCATAATGGAAGTGGAAGGACATTTCATATTGAGCGAACTCAGTAATATACTCCGAGACCACGGTGGCCTAGTAGAGAGTTCCAGGTTCGAACCCTGATTCCAATGAAAATCCGCCGTGTATGAGGCCTGTTGCATGTTAAATCATACGTAGTGGTCAAACGTCCGCCCGTAGTGTGGTGGCTAAGTTAGGCGTGGAGGAGGGTGTGAGTTCATGTGTCGGCCTCGTCATCTGACCGCGGTTCAAAATTACGAGATCAGGCCCAAAATAGTGCTTGCTTTACTTCAAAACGGGACTTTAATTTAACTAAACTAAATCAGTAATATACCCCATTTCCGTCCTTTCCTCATGCTCAGAGGATCGGCGTTCAAGTTGGCCTTTTGGGAAACGAAAGAACCCATTCTGCTGAGACCTGTCTGCCATGAACATCAGATCCCCACTAGTTCGATACTAGTTGCTTTCCTTCAGTGGAACAAAAATCCTGCTTTACGATATATCGTACCCTCAATATATTTTCTTTCGTTTCTAGCGGTACCTTTGAAATTTTTTATAATATACAAAGCCATTTAAATTTCAGTTAAACCATTTAATCCCCATTTTTATGGTCCGTATTTCAGCGATCATTGTCCATCCCAGCTAAACAAAATCTGTAGAAAATCTGAAGGTATTTGGAATATGTTTTCTTCAGATTTTCTGCAGAAAAAATGCAGGATATCTGAAGAAAACTATGTTCCAAATACCTTCAGATTTTCTGCAGAAAAAAAAATGTAGAACATCTGAAAAAAAATATGTTCCAAATACCTTCAGATTTTCGGCAGATTTTTCTACAGTCAAGGTTTAATTATTAATTTCAATTAATGTAATTATTAATTTAATTAATCTAATTTGGTGACCAATCGTCCTCCTTTAGGGAGGACAATCCTTGTTTTGTCATTTCTGTCCTTTCTCGAAAAGTGTCCTCATTTTCGATATTTGAAGACTAATATATAAATCTTCGTATTCAATCGAAGCTAACCGGGTTTTTTCAATTGCTAATGATTTATGGGCAAGTGAGGAAAAAAAGATTGAATGTTGATACTCTGGCTGTAGCACTTGCCATAAAATTCAATATGAAGAATATTTCTTGTTTGGATATTTCCAATATATTTTTAGAAGATGATAGATCGAAAAAAATATTCATTTAATTGAAAAGTACTCATTTAAATAATAATTAATAGGCACGTAAGCATAATTTCATTATTAAATGTTGCAAATGTTTTTATTATGCATTTATCATTTTACCGTATATTCTGTTTTATTATTGCAATGAATAAAATGTTTCTTTTATTTACGATATTCCTTCTTCAATTTATTTATGTCCTCCTTTTCATAATAAAGAAATTGGGCAGCTTCATGTTAAGCCCTGCTCCAATTATCAGTTTTGGGGAGATCCACTTACATCGTTGGAGATTTATCAGAACCTCGAACAACAACAACGACCCTCTACAGTCCCACGACGGGAGATAAGCGTAAAGCCCCGGACCCACGATCAGATAAACCACAGATTTCGTCTGCGGTGCGCGTTGTTTCCAATCGTGGGAACAGGCATATCCGGTGTCGCTCGGAGGCTTGTAAGTGCATCTGTGTTTTCCCGCGTTGAGGCGGTAAAAAGCTGAAACATCAAAGACGCGAGGCAATCCGTTCCTTTGGCCTGTTGTGCTCTGTTCTTCTACTCTCTTCTCGCGTCGTACTTTTTTAAGGACGATGGAGTGGAATAATGAATTGATCATGGAGTTTTTGGATCCTTACGACTTAGAACCTATGATATGGAATCCACAAAACGAACATCATAAAGATAGAAACCATGTTTATGATGCGTGGAAAAGGATTCAAAGTAGCTTGAGTATAGACTTTTCTTTGAAAGTGCTTAAGAAGAAGAAAGAAAATCTGATGGCTACTTACAGAAAGCTGGCCATGACAGTCAGAAACAGTACAACGGAGCTGGAGTGCACCAAGTATACAAGCCAGAATGGTTTGCATACGAAAAAATGGCCTCATTTTTGCATTCTGTATATACACCAAGGAGAACTAAAACTACTGAGGTAATAAGTACTGAAGTACTTCTTAAATACTTGAAATAGTTCATATTTTATGATGTGGAAACACGAACAAGAATCACCGTTGTTGCTCGAGGTTTTGTGGTGTGGCTCGAACATTCGAGAGAAATGTCGGTAAATGCTCGGAAATCAAAGGAAACGAGTTGACTTACGGAGACCTCAGTAGATTCCTTACAGGTTGTTGTAGATTGCGTATGCGTTGTAGAAACAATGCATTTGGTCGAATTCAGAACAGCAATAAATCCCCAATGACGCAAGTAGATCACTGAAAAACTGACCAAAGGAACAGAACTTTAGATATTTAGCTAAGAAATTTAAGCTTCAAACTAACACTGATATTTGTAAACGGAGAATCATCCCCACTAGTTCGATCCTAGTTGCTTTCCTTCAGTGGAACAAAATTCCTGCCTTACGATATATCGTACCCTTAATATCTTTTCTTTTGTTTCTAGCGGTACCTTTGAAGAGAAAAAGCTGAAAACTTTATGATAATCCTTTTATAATTCAAAATTTAAAAAAAAACTCTAGAATATTTACTTTCTCATGAAAAAAAAGATCGGTTGAGAAAATATAGTAATTGTCAGGAAATTTTATGAATCTTGACAGTTTGTAACCTCCTTAAGTCCGGAAAAAAGAACATTTTTTGTAATTGAGTTTGTATGTCTGCCTGTCTCTCCGTGTGTATGTGAACACGCTAATTCGAAAATGCAAAATGAAATATATAAATGAAATTTGACAGGTGGCCTACACACCAAAACTATAGCTGTATCAAATTCTAGACCAATTCCATCAGAAGGTAATTGTTCCAAATCCTAAACACACTTAATTTTCTTCATTATATTAAAATCTGCGCAAAAAAGACAAGTTTTACAATAAAGAGAACATAATACCATGTACCTTGCCATATTATTGTATTTATTTATATAAATAATGCCACGACTCATTGATTAATGTAAGCGATGGATTAAAATTAAGGCATCCTACAATATCGTAACGGATATTTTATTTTCAACAACAGATCTGCAATTTTGTTGGATTTTTGCTATCAACATCGCAGTACATATAATGCAATTCGCAGTATGCATTTTTATTCTTTGTTATAAAAGCCTATAAGAACACATAAAAATTATTTTTTAGCTTTTTTTTATGTATCCGTCTTTATAAAGGTACTAGCTGTATGGCCCGACGTTGCACGGGCTATCTAGAATAATGTGTCATTCCCTGAAGTCACGTGACACGTCTTGTCTGAGAATCGGCTATTTCTTTGTTCTTCTGTTTCTTCGGCTTTTCTCTTCTGGCCGCGTTGTGCCATTACTGTCAATCGGCTAATATTTTGTTCTTGTGTTTCTGCCGCTCTAATGTCCTGGCCACGTTATGCCAAAGTTGACAGTCGGCGGTTTCTTTCTTCGTCAGTTTCAGCAACTCTCCTTTCACGTTTCCTAATTGCCTGCTGTCTACAGGCAGCATCCCCTGTAACTCTTCTTTTATGAATTCAGCAAAGTAAAAATAGTAACTTCCAAATCTCTTGCATGGGCTAACTCGGATAATGCGTCATTCCCTGGAGGAGAGAAGAAGTAATGCTTAGATAAACAAACATAGGTATCACAAACTCTTAGATAAACCAGCGTTGCTGGGGATAAATATTTTTTTCATATTCCCGCTTCCAGTTCATAATCACATGAATCAAGATACATTATATACATACGTGGCCACAGTGTTGCCTCAAAAGTGATAAAATATGATGTGTTAATCAGGTTTCAAACATACCTTTCGCACAAGATAAATAAGCCGGCCCCCAGTCATATATTATCCCTCATATTTAAGATTTGTGGAATACTAAAAACTTTTTATTCTGAAATACTTCGAATCACAAAAATTTACCGATGTTCATTGTTGTGTATTAACGACATGAATATATGACATGAACATAAATGTTATTTTATCTGAAAATTGTTTGTCATCTCATTTGTCGATCAAACTGAATCGATTTTTGAATTTTTATGAGATTTAAGAGAGTATAAAGGATATTTTTCTGTTAAAAGTTATTTTTAATTCGTTATTTCAAACAAAGCCTTGGGCACACTTTGAAACTTATTTTGACACAATTCGGATAGAAAAATATAAACAAACATGTGCGAAAGTGGGTCATCTTTACAATCGATTAAAATTAATCTGACACCGATCAAATATTTGGGATCAAGCATTCCTCCAATGAAACAGATTGCATTAGGTAACCCTCTCTTGATACGCGATGCAAACAGTTACATTTTTGGAGATAGTATTACAAGGAGTTTCAACTACTGAGCTTCGATGAAGTTTAATGAATTCCTACACAGTTCATTCATTTGTTTTAATTTTTAACCCATAAAAGCCCGATTTTTTAAAAATTGATTTTCAAATGTTCTTTCACTTCCATTTCTTGATTAAAAAGCGGGGAAAATACTTTGAAAAATCCTATTTTGTTTTAAGTATGGTTTATGGCTAAAAAACAGTTTGTTACCAACTGGCAACACTCGGCTTTATTTCAGAAAAAAATATTGTCATTGATAAAATTCTATGATATTAAACTCAGATGAATTTTAATAAATAATAATACAGATAGGGAACTTCCTTCAACATTGTAGATAAAATATGGTATTCTCAAGCGTACAATCAATACAAGTAATATATAAAAAAATTAAAGTCAATTCCTACTTAGGTCAACAAAGAAAAATTTTATTTTAGTTACTTTTTATTAAATAATTACAATTAATATAAATATGTATATACATATGACAGAATCACAATATTAAGTGGCAAAATAGAAAGCGAATTTCCTTGCAATTTTCCATTTTCCTTTCTGTACATGGTGTTGACTAGAACCCAAATGAAAAAAGAATCTGAAAGAGAAATTTTTCTCCAGCGATCTAATTAATTAAATTTAATTAATGAATTAATATTTGAAAAAACTGTATTAACATTAAGTGTCATCCACTACAAGTTTAAAAAATGTATTTGAACTTGAGTGGATGACACTTGATGTTAATACAGTTTTTTCAAATATTAATTTATTAAATTTAATTAATGAATTAATATTTGAAAAAACTGCATTAACATCAAGTGTCATCCACTACAAGTTTTAAAAAATGTGCTTGAATTTGAGTGGATGATTAAAAAGTATTTTATTAACGACTGGAAATTTGAACAAGATATATAAATATATATAGGGAGAGTGTGAAGTAATAGTAGGAATTGAATAAAAAAAGATGCAGCCTCAAGTGAAAAATATCAATTTATTTTTTTTATCAGCACTCAGGCTGCCATCTATATGTTGTAAATTGATTTGATAAAAATTTCAGTATGTATCCTACTGGCAACAACAGGCATTAGAGCTCCAGTCTTATTCTCAAAATTTTAGGAGACAAAATTGGGTACGTTGCTTAAAGGCAACATTGGGACTTTAAGGTTAACGCAGAATAGGTTTTACGGATGAAATTACGAAATTTTGTTTATGGTTTACTTAGAAGTATACAGTGGAGAGAGAGAGAGAGAGAGAGAGTAATAATAAGGGTTTTATTCTAACATATTTTGTTGCTGAATAAAGTTAGGTCATTATGGAAAAGAATGCTGAAAATAAATTTTTAATTAAAAGTAATTATTCATTGTATCTTTTTTTGTTACTGATCCTGAAAAGTTTTAATTAAAAAATTCCAGTGTCAGATTAATCAAATTAGAAACAGCAAATTCTTTTTTTTGTAACAGTATCAACAAGCATTTAAATATTTAAATGTTGCATCAACTTTCAGTAACACAAAAACAAAAATTACTTCAAAATTACTTAAATGCTGCATCATCAGCTACAGTGACGTAGCTAGGGTAAATGACGCCCGGGACATAATATGATTCCCCCCTCTCGTCATCATCAGTGGCTTAGTTTGTGTAAACGGCGCCCAGGGGGGTGAAATTTTTTTCTTCCCTTCATCGTATTGGACTTCAAAAAGTAACAATAGTAATAGTAATAAATAGATTAACCAAAGTAGAAACAAAACTGGTGAAAAGCAAATTCTTTTATTGCAACAGTATCAACAAGCAATTAAATGTATAAATGTTGCAACAGCATTCAGTAACACAGAAACAAAATTCTTCGTGATTTTCACCAACTTTGCAACTCTACTGTGACTAAACCGTAATTTTAAATTCTAAAATTCTTTTTGCAATCTTCAGTATTTACCTTTCTCTGTTAAATGAAACTAATAAACTAATTATCTATGTTATTTGGTTGAGGAGCTCTAAGCGTTTAACTTTAACGCGAAAAACGTCATAATTTTTTCCTTTCCCGACACACCATTAGATCACTATGGAGAGACGCAAGTCTACGTCAAAACAATAGCATGTTAAGGCACAACCCAGATAGCAATATTAGTTTGCAGCAAGCTTGCCACAAATTTGTCATGACAAGAGTGCAAGCTTGCCACAAATTTGTCATGACAAGAGTGCAAGCTTGCCACAAATTTGTCATGACAAGAGTGCAAGCTTGCCACAAATTTGCCATGACAAGAGTGCAAGCTTGCAGCAAGTTAACGAAAGCTTCGAAGTCACCATGGAACG
Source organism: Araneus ventricosus (assembly GCA_013235015.1). NCBI lineage: Eukaryota > Metazoa > Arthropoda > Arachnida > Araneae > Araneidae > Araneus > Araneus ventricosus. The sequence goes on from BGPR01000777.1 coordinate 288,065, forward strand.
AACTTGCAGCCAGCTTGCCACAAGCTTGTCGTGCAAACTCATTGCAAATTATAGCAAAAACAGAGTACGAACACAACCCGGGATAAAACTCGCGACATACCGCTTAGTAGACAGACGTCGATACCCCTCGTCCAGCTCGGCTGCGAGAAGAGAAGATATATTTCGCTAATACATCGTTCGATTCGATTCGTATACGATTTATTTTAAACTTTTTTCTTGATTTCATTAATTTTTTGAGTTGAGAATATGATTTGAAGTCAAAGAGAGAGCGATTTTCGCTAATAACTACGTTTTGCTAGTAGAATAAATTATGAAATTAGAGTTCAAAAGTAATTACTTTAAAATGGGACAAAATGTCTAAGTTATTATTTTTCAACAAACATTGACTGTTTTTTAGATTTAATTTTGTTTATAAAGGTTAAAATTTCAACATTAAGAAAAAGGCGATATAGTTTTCTTTAAAGTGCGAGTGATATATTTAGTAAAAAGTTGGAAAATGTTTCAAATTTTTTTTTATAAAAAAAGGTTTTTTTTACAAATTATCATTGATTTATTGAATTAATAAAAAGAAGGACGGTCTAGGAGATGCTATTAAAAATCGGATGGTTTTTTTAAACAAAGACAAAGATAATTATCTCTTTGTGCTGTCTTTGCAGCAAGTTTGATTTGCAAGGGAGGTGGCGCTATTTGTCACATCGAACTTGTAGCAAATGCGTTGCAAGCGAGAGTGGCGCTAGTTGTCACAGCGAACTTGCTACAAGTTCGTTTTAAATTTGACGCGTCAAATTTTGCCATGACAAGGGAATATCAAGTCAAAATCAAACTTCCTGCAACCTTACGTGCTATCTGGGGATTTACCATTACTAAGCCACTAATGATAACTCGGGGGGCGAAAAAATTTTATTATGACCGGGCTCCACTTAACCTTCCTACGCCATTGACTCGCATTTGGTGGGAGCATCCGTTCTACCAGCCATGTTTACGACCGACAGCTCAAAATGGCCAGCTGGCGTCAGCTGTATTAAGGTTATGGTTAGAGACATGCGCAATCGCCCACCGCGCATCCCCATCTCCTACCACTTTTTTGCCTGTTTAGCGTCTCGATCGGAAATTGAAAAAAAACGGCCCTCATAGAAAATTGTACCTTAAATAATTCATAGTTGAGAACCGCTGACATAAGAAAATGTTCAGTCGGAATTTCTCTCTTCAAATTAACCCTGGATAACTACATTTAAATCAGTGTTACTCTGTAACTAATCATTCGAGTCTTAGACTACAAATTAAAAACAAGAACATGTTCATGTTTCCTTTATTTTATTTGAAACAATCTGGTGCAACTTAAAAGAAGTATTATGATATTTCATTTAAAAATAGAAAAGGGGCGAAAATTAGCATTTGCAGTCTTCGCGGATGCTCAAAGTGTGCTGTCCACGAATAGTCAGCCTTGTTGCAGTAGTTGCGCACGTATTTTTACTTTCTCGTATACGAAGTATACAAAGAGAAAGTATTGCAATCGTCAAAAAATTCGAACTCGAGATTTTGGCGAATCTCCACATTTTAGACCTCCCTGAGTCCGAAAAACACAATTTTGTAATCATGTCTGCCTGTGTGTCTGTGAACACGATAACTCGAAAACTATTAGAGCTACGGAGATGAAATTTGGTATGTGATCTTTACACACAATTTGTATGTTTCTACCAAATTTTGGAGGAAATCCGTCTACGGGAAGTCTTTCTGTCTGTCTGTCCACGTTCATGTGGACACTATAACTCCAAAAGTTGAATAGCTAGATGGATAAAATTTGGAACACAGTTTTATCATCATGAATGTATGTCCGCATAAAAGTTTGGGCCAAATCCGTCAAAGGGTTATCTGTCTGTCTGTATAATCGCAAACTTATTAACACAATAATTCTTTAAGATAACTTAGATATATGAAATTTGGTATGTGGCCTTCTAACCTTAATTGTAGATCTATGTCCAATTTTCGTTTCAATCCGTTAAAAAAAGTGTTCAAATTGCATATTTGGTACAAAAAGAAAATTGCGGCTGTGTTGGCGAGCGTTTCGCTTATTAATATTTTACTCAAGTTAGCGTGGTTGGCTTTTGACCTTTGCGGTCTACGAAGGAAATTGTAGCGAGAGGTAAACGCGCTTTTCGGAAATTATGGCAACCCCCTAAAACCAAACCTCGTTCTGACCTTCTCCAGATGGACGCCTGTGATTAACCAGAGGTATGGTGAAATCTTGTGTGATATCTATAGTAAGATTTCGTACTCAAAGACGTTAAATAAAGTTATGGTAGCCTCAGCGCTCGTAAAAATTGCGAACATACGCAAAATTTTTTTTGCAAAATATTAAGTTTCTGGGAATTCATAAATTTTATATGTTTCATTGTAAATCACAATTCATAATTTTTTTCTCAAAATACCCAGGCCTTGGGTAAATAACCCAAAAATATTTACCTACCCACTGGATGTTTACCCACCCCACATTACTGGTCGTATGCGAGAAAGTTTCGGGAGGCCACTCCCGCTGGTTTTGTTCTACGTTTCTTAGATGGACAGAAAGGATGGACCAGGGGCGGCCCGAGGCCCGGGAAAACTGGGCAACTGCCTGTGGCGCGAAAGCAGAAGAGCGAAGGAAAAAAAATGGTTAAATAGACATGAGAACTCCAGATAAACGGCAATTATATTTTTAAATAAATTTGTTGAATAGATTATTTAGATTGAATAAGACCACTATATAATCTGAAATATATTTGGAGTTTATAAATTCTCACTATAATAATATTAAGCCCTATTTACATATAAAACATGCATATTTCTAAATTCTAAAAAAGACATGTTTGTTCAGCATTTAGAATATAGACAATATAGAATTTTAAAAATACGTTAGTTGGGGGGAGCGCCATATTGTTGCCTTCCCCGGTTGGTAAAGTTACCTCGGGCCGCTTCTGGGATGGACATTCTTCGTTTGTTTGCCGCACTTTTAGTCGTGTCTTCTGCAACCAGCTTCAACTTCTGCACTTCATACAAACTAAGCAGCACGTTATAATTAAACATTCGACTGTCAGACGACGATTGCAGCAAATCTAAATGTAGCAATTGTACAGCCGTGCTTATCACATTCGGATAACACATTTTACTAGTTATGAAGGTACCAGGGCCGGCCCGAGAGGATTTCGAACGGTGGGAGCGCACTAGGCCCGCGTTTCTGAAGGCCACTGACTTATTTTGCAAAATGACAATTGATTGTATTGATTTATTTAACGAAATCAAAATTTGTCGTCGAGTTTTGCTTTCAAAGACACAATATTACTATATTTATTTTAAAATAATTTATCCGCATTGTATCCAAATTTGTTCTGAAAATTATATTGACCTTCACCAATTACCATCGCATCTGCAGAAAGATCTTACTTAAGATTGAAAATAATAAAAAATTACTTGAAATATAGCATTAATCAAGAACGATTTACCTCCTTAGCAAATCTATAGAATCCGAATTAACCATAAAAAAAACTAAATTATGGCATTGTCATTGAATTTTCTGCAAAACATGTAAGAAAGTGAAAATAAATTCACGTATTGTAAATTTATTCTGGTAAGCCGCATATCAAATTGTATTTATGAAGTAATAATTTTTGTTATTTGATTTATTAACGATTTTTTGTGCGACTGAAATATTATCTTTATTAAAAAATAATTTAATTATTTATCATTTTTATTTTCTATATCAAATTGTGCAGTATAATAAATAGCAAAATGCAATAAATTATTTTGCTGTTCGAAATTTGCTTCAAGGCCCCGCAAACCAACTTTGCACCGGGCCCCGCTTTTGTTTGGGCCGGCTCTGGCAGGCACTGTCAGTAAGGTGTTGTGAGCGTAACAGGAACATTTCGAATTTGCAAAACTGGCAGGGATCGGTAGTCTATTAGACGAATGTTGAGTTATTTAGAGTTAACGACTTCAAATTTCAGTGTTGTTGGTTGGTAATTATTTCGTTAGAAATAGACTGGTGAGCAGCGGTTTTTTTTTAAAGAGTTTGCTTAGATCTCAGACGTCTCTCTACAAAAATGAAATTGGTTTTTCCACATCCTACATAAAATAGAGAAGCTAAAGGTTCGCAAATTGGTTCCTTGGGTTGCATGTAGAATGAAGAAAAATCGGGAATGATAATTCCACAATACGGTGCATTTTGTGTTTAGATTCGTAATATAGTAAAGAGAAGAGAAAATGCATTTTGAAACAGTAGATATTCCCGTTGACAGACTTCATCCAAAATTTGATATAGATCTACAGTTTTCAAGTAGATCACATATTCATTCTTCTGAATCAAAGGTTTCCCAGCATGTGGCACTCGTGCCTTTGAGAGCACGTGACGGACCAGTTGGGGGTACTTGATCGTAATACTAGTAATGGCGGAAAACTCAGAACATAAATAAATAAAATGAAACAAGAGGTTATAGAATTTTGATTCATCAAATTCGTGTGAAGAGTGGAAGCCTACTGGGACTAGAAAGAATAGAGCCAACAATTTAAAGCAATAAAATATTTAATACCTTTCACGCACACAAAACGTGTGGAAAGAACATACTCGTCTTATGCTTATATACGCAGTTGGTTCAAAAAGTAAGGTAACACGAGCTCTCACGGCTCCACATACTCCCCGTGCGAATTAAATTCCATGTTTAAATTGAATAGACGATCACAGAATTCAAACGCTACCGGTAGATGGAGCTAGTTGTGCCGTAGCGTTCCGAAATCTCTTTATGGCGTCGTTGACGGATATATGGTCTGCGATTTAAGTGGAAATTGTAATAAGGTTTTTGTGTTTAAAGAAAACATCCCCAGCTTGAATTCATTTCCAACTAGTGAAAGTTTACGTAGAGAGTGTAATGTCACAAAAACAGGTGTGTAGAACTGCCGAGTACGTCCATCAAAGAGATAGTGTAACACCCTCCCTACAGCCCGGATCTCGCACCAAGTGATTTTCATCTCTTCGTACCCTTGAAGAAGCAGCTGGCATGTCGCCATTTCAGAACCTATGCCGAAGTTCAGCAAGCCGTCGGTAAGTGGCTCCGCGACCTGTACCCTGATTGCTTCTATGCCGGTTTCGATAGACTGCTTTAGTGATGGTAGAAAGCTTCAACAGCCATTGTGACTATGTGGAAAAGCAATATGTAACAGTGCCTTTCTACTTTTGTCTATCTCTTTGATTTCGTGAATAAACCTTTTTTCTCAGAGGACTTGTTACCTTACTTTTTGAACCACCCTCATAGATATCAAATATCGCAGTAAGCTTGACGCAGCTCCAGATATGAGATTCCATGTCTTCAGTAATTTCAAAAAATTCAACTTCATGAAACAAGCTCAAAGATCGCATTGGAATTGTCTTCCATTTGAATAGTTGAAAATCACGATGAAGAATAATTAACTTTAATATAAGTTCATGCGGAATTATTTCAACGCTATTTTCGTTTGTTTTGGCGTGGAACTACCGTTATAAAAATTGAATAAAATGTAAAATCAAAAATGAATCCTACATTGATCCTACAAATGATATCTCTTGACACTTAAGCCAATCTATGCCCTTAACATTATTAATAAAAATCGGACGGCTGAGGGTATAATTTTTGTATAAAAGTAAAAAGACTAATCAAAGAGTACGGGTGAGAAAAAGGTTGGGAACGGCTTGCAAAACTCATAACAGTTTTCAGTTACCTTGTTCACATACACAAGGGCAGACAAACAGACAATCTTCCCACTGAAATATTTTGCTTGAAATTGGATAAAATTTGATATACAGTAGAGTCTCGATAATTCGAGGTGGACGTGACCGGGCCTACCTCGAACTATCGAAAACTCGAATTATCGAAATCATAAAATTTAATAAATAAATAAATGGAAATAAAAGCAATTTTTAAATTTCAGTGTAGTATATTGAAATGAAAAATGTACTTACATATTTTAACATTACTGTTGATAGCAACAGGTTAATTATATCTTCAAATAATTGTCAATTGTTTTATGTTTAAACACATTACTCCTATATATCGATCTTGTATATATCCCGTTTCCTTTGGGCGGGGGCATTTTTGCAGATGGCTTCGGGGTGCGCAGTGGGCATATGCCCGGTCGAACAACAATAAAAACCAGATGCGGTAATTCTTTCACGTGTTTTGTGTTTGTGTTGGTCATTATTTGGGAGCTAAACTGGTTTTTTTTCACTAACTTGGATTTATGGAAAACTCGAACAATCGAGACTCGAATTATCGAGACTTTACTGTAATGACTACATAACAAATTTCATCCAACTAGCTAATTGTGCTCTGCAGTGGCGAATCCAGGGGAGGGGCTGTCAGGCTGCAGCCCCCCCCCCAGAGCTGAACCAAAATTCTTGATTTAATTTAAAATCACTACAACTGTTTGATCTTAATTTTCATTTTAAAAGAATAGTAATAAAATCGTGACAACATTGCTTTCTGACTTGACAGGCTCGAAAATTTTCCTACTTTTCTAGTCATTCCACTTGCACTTGTAGCGTTGGCGCTGTCGAAAACATTTTTTGGCCAGCTATTTCATTGTATTATTAATTAAATTATTGAAAGTATTGTAGTGTTCTTTATTATTCTTATTGTCAGGAGAGGATAGCCTGTAAAGTTAAAGTGTTTTGTTTTATATAAGCCATGAGGTTTGACATTCGTCACTATGATACAAAATTTTTATGACCTCCGGCGCCCCCCCCGAAACCCGAATCCTGGATTCGCCACTGGTGCTCTGAATTGTTCAAGTACACGCGAAGAGACAGAACGCCGCCCCATGCCTGATGCTATTACAGCAACCGAACCGGTTGAATGGACATGGGACAACATGAAGAGACAGATTTTTTTATTTTCCCTTTTCTTTTCCGATACAGGGAGGTGGAAATTCGTCAAAAAATCTCGAAAGGTGGAATCTTTTGACGATTGCAATCTTTCTCTTTCTACCTATAACATAAAGCAGTAAAATGCGTATATCTGTCTGTCACAAGAACCCTCCTAAATGGTGAATAGCAGCGAAATGAAATTTGCATATGCCATTCTGGGGCCCATTTCTAGGTCAACTGTGCTATTTTCAACTTTCAGAATTAATTCATTCTTAAGATTTTCAATCAAATAACAAAAATCAAGCTAATTTTTGGGGTTTTTGTCCGGCCATTCGCCAATAACGACATCATTTATACGCGAAAATTATTTATATATCGTTTTCAAGAGCAAAAAATTATTATTTTTTTAATGATGCTAATTTCATAGCGCAATCTTTTCTCTAATTTTAATAAACACTTCAAAACTCAATTTAAACACAATTTGCAACAATTCTTTCTATCGCTGTAATTAAAATCAATTCTATTTTCTTGTTTCATAAAATCCTTCATTCACTTGTTTGCTCCATTGTTCAAGGTAAGATAAAAATATTGCTTTCTTTGGATATTAACAGAAAGGCAGAATTTTAACTTCAGCATTTATTTCGTAGCCTGTACATTTTTTAATATACACGCCAACATCCAATAACGTTTTCGTTTCAATTTCATAACTTTTTATATAATTGTAACCAGTGTGAGGTTATTAAAGGTTACTGAGTCCTGTTCCTACCGAAGGCAGATTACCCAGGAAGGAGAAGAAGGAACAGTACGCGGTGTTTTCCGGTCAACCACACAGTCACCAAAGAGAAGAGAATGACACTTCGGGATACGGCAATAAACAGCGGGAGTGACCTCCCCGACACTTTCTCGCATATTACCAGTAATGTGGAGTGGGTAAACACCCAGTAGGTAAATATTCTTGGAGTATTTACCCAAGGCCTACTTATTTTGAGAAAAAAATTATGAATTCTGATTTACAATGAAACATATAAAATTCATGAATTCCTGAAACTTAATATTTTGCAAAAAGAATTGCGTATGTTCTCAATTTTTACGCGCGCTGAGGTACCACAACTTTATTTAACGTTTTTGAGTAAGGAATCTTACTACAGATATTCCGCAAGATTTCACCATACCTTCCATCTGGAGAATGTCAGAACGAAGTTTCGATTCGGGTTGCCATAATTTCCGAAGCCCGTGTTTGCGGCTCGTAGACCACCAAGGTCAAACGCCAACCATACTAACTAGAGTACAACAAGTATGCGATTATACAGACCTACAGACAGTCAACCCTTTGTCGGATTTGGCCCAAAATTTGATGCGGACCTACATTCATAATGATAAAACTGTGTACCAAATTTTATCCCTCTAGCTATTCAAGTTTTTGAGTTATAGTGTTCACATGAACGCGGTTAGACAGACATGCAGACTTCCCGTAGACGGATTTTGTCCAAAATTTGATAGAAACCTACAAATTATGTGTAAAGATCACATACCAAATTTCATCCCCGTAGCTCTAATAGTTTTCGAGTTATCGTGTTCACAGACACAGACAGATATAATTCCAAAATTGTATTTTTCGGACTCAGGGAGGTCTAAAACTTGGAGATCTGTCAAAATCTCGAGTTCGAATTTTTTGACGATTACAATACTTTCTCTTTGTATACTTCGTATACGAGAAAGTAAAAAGAGTGATATGAAGGAATTTCCGTTGTTGTCCTAGCTATTAGGGGGACTCTTGGACTTGGTCTAGCTGAGGATTAGAACAAGTGGAATAAGAAACAACAACACAATGAAAAGTATTGTTTTAAATTATATCTAAAATATTTTTACAAATTTATCAAAAAATTAGAGAAAAAACGATAAGGCAACTTAATTGAAATCTTTAAAAAGATGAGTTTGTGAATTTTCAGATTGTGGCTCGTACTTATCAAAAATACTATTTTAAACTTGCAAAATAAACGTGAAGCATTCTGATTCGTTAGCTATGCTTGCAAAGTGAGATGAATTGGCAAAATCGGTCCAGTTGTTCGGACTGGCAACTCAATCAAGGTTTCCCTCTCTAGAAAATGTACTACACAATGTCACAAACTTTTTTTCCCTCCCGTACCCCTTCATTAGTATTTTTATTTACGCGCACCCCTTGATTAGTATTTTTATTTTTGCGCACCCCTTGATTAGTATTTTTATTTTCGCGCACCCCTTGATTAGTAATGTTATTTTCGCGTACCCCTCGATTAGTATTTTTATTTCCGCGTACTCCTATTCCCTCTCTAACCATTCTTCTATACAAAGAAGCTTTATCAATAATTTTAAGGCTTAGGAGTCAAATGAATGGAATTACATTTGCAGGACTTTTTTTAATTTTACGTTTTATTCCATTTTAGGTAGATTCCTTATACTCATGACACGACTTTCGGAAAATTTCTGCAGATCTTCACCGATCATGACCCCTAGAACACAAAACCACCCTTCGTT